>JACDJE010000070.1:465470-587454 GCA_016647715.1 Pavo muticus | reverse complement strand
GACCGCCTCTTCCCTGACTAAAGGGAAGTCTTCCATTCCCCAGACCCTCTCAGTAACCTCCAGGGTCTGGGATTCCTGAGGGAGAGCTTTTTCACTGAAGACAGAAGCAAAGAAAGCGTTCAGTATCTCCACCTTCTCAGCATCCCCCGTTACCAAAACACCCCCCACACTTAGCAAGGGACCCACATTCTCCCTAGTCTTCCTTTTACTGTTAACATACTTTAAAAAGCCTTTTTTATTATCCTTTATCTCCTTTGCCAGGTTCAATTCCAGGTGGGCTTTACCCTTCCTTGTCACATCCCTGCAGGCCCTGACAACATTTCTATATTCTTCCCAAGTGGTCAGACCCTTTTTCCACATTTCATGGACCTCCTTCTTCCCTTTGAGTTTGCGCATGAGCTCCTTGCTCATCCACACATGCCTCCTGCCACCCTTTCCTGATTTCTTGCTCACAGGGACACACTGATCCTGAGCTTGGAAGAAGAGCTGTTTAAATGCCAACCAGCTCTCACAGGCCCCCTTACCTTCTAACACCCTTATCTTCTATCACCCAGGTGTGATGCATGGTTTAATTGTCTTCTCCCAAAATGCAAGGCCAAATTTTGTTTCAACAGCATACTAGATTAGTAGACATCTTAAAAGACTTTTCTAATAACATGGGAGGGGAACAAAGCATTAAGTTAAAAATAAAAATAATTTAAAAAATTGCACTTCTGTGATTAAAAAACCAACACAGACTTGCAAAACCAAACCAAACCAAAAAAAAAAAAAAAAAAAAAAAAAAAAAAAATCCAAAAAACTGCTTCATTTCATTGTGGCGTTTCACTGCTATATCACCCAGGCTCCTCCTTTCAACACTCCCCATGTATACACCTAAAACTTATGCCAGAAAAATGAACCATTACTTCTTGACTTCTGGTTTCACCCCAAATTGCCTTTATTTGGCCCTGTTTGCTGACTTAAAGACTAGCCAGTATTTCATCTACAAATAAAGCCATCGCAAAACACTTAGCAAAGCCAACAATTCACTCAAAATCAATTAGCAGGCTGCTATGCAGATGACTGTGAACATAACTGGTCTAAAGTCACCTTCACATACGTCCTTTTCATCAGTCTGAAATACTGAGTATCTGCTTGATTCTCACCTGGCCTAGGCCTCTGAGATCTAGTTAACAAGGAAAAGCTATATCCATGACCTCAGAACCACATTTGTAACTCTGAGTACTCCTGCCCAAGCTCATCAGTGGATCTCAGAAACAAAGGAGTTTTAAAAGTCGATCTCTTCTGAGATTGCATGCTCCATGTGCATGTTCTGCATTGGAGGTCTACCTGCTGCCTCCTGCTTTTCCTCTGCTTGCGCACTGCATACACTGCAAATGTTTCCCATGCTTAGTTTTCAAGTGGCTTCTTACAGAAAAGGAGGTATTCTCTTTAGTATATTTTCTTTCTCTTCTATATGAATAACAGATTGCTCTGCAGCTGCACTTTAAATTTAGAGAAGAAAAATCCCACACCACAGATGTCTGAAGATGAGGGGGAAGGGTTACTCCTTCAGGAAGTCAAATAGCTCAAGTCGTTCTCTTTGGCCCTATTCAGAGGCTACAGACCTTGGATTTGCCTCTTATTTTGATCATGGTTTTCAATCTATATTTACAGACCATTGTTAAAATGAAAGACTATATTAGACACATTTTGCAAAATTTTGTATATTGTATTTATAAGCTTTGCAGTGATAATACTGTGCAACTGTCTAGAAGGTTTGGGAATTACTGGAGTCTAGCTTCCCTCAACATTGTTAGTTGGGAAAATGATAGAGTAATCAAAAATAAGAGTGGTTTCAGTGCAGACATGACAAATTGCAGTGGCTAGGCTTAGTTTCATTATTCATTTTTCTGTTTTAAAAAAAACAAACTCAAAACTCCTAAAAGAAGCAAAAGTGCCATCTAAGCTAGTAAAATTGATAGAAAGAATGCTTGCATTCCAGACGTGAACATGGAAAGAGAAATGTCTGGAGACTAGGTGAAACAAAACTGTAAGAGGACATCTACTGAGACTCTGGAAGTCACACATTATCTAAAATTCTCTAACTTCAAACTGCTATTTCAAAATTTTAATGAAAAACAAAAATTCTTAGAAGTATCTAAAAAGACTGCTTACACAGGAAACTTCCATCATTGTAAGTCTGAGCAAAAAAAAAAAAAAAAAAAATTAAAATGTAGTTCAGCCACTTCTACAGTGACATAAAATAAACTGGAAATTACTTCATAAATATCAGTGCTGCAAGTTAGACTGGTTAAAGATGTGTGTGTACACACACAGTACCCTAAATGAAAGAATGTTCCAGGAAAAGTTTAAGCATATTCATACATAATAAAAGATTGAGACACAAGTCTCAACATACAATTAGTAAGGGGAATGATGGGGAAGAATCTTGTTTTATTACTGAGAAAATAAACATTTTTTCGGTGTTAGCAAAAAAGTATGCATAAAATGAAAGAAGACTGCACAACCAAATGAGCCATGCTATCAATCAAAGAAAGAAACAAAAAGGCCTACGCTTGTACAGTTCAGCTGGGTACTGATTTTTCATCTGGTGAACCCGTTTCCCTATTCAGTTTCTGAAAAGCTAATTCAGGAACACATTTTTAATCATGAGAAAATCTCCCTTCCTCACACAACTCTCCTCAAATAATTCAATAATAAATAAGTAATAAACAGTAATAACAGTATATGCATATAATTAAAAAATATTTGTACTTTTTTTTTTTTTTTTGTAAATCAAGGTGAAATTAGACGTGGATTACAAATACTCTTAATTTTACTTTTCCAAAATGAGACACACTACGTGCATCTTGCCCAGACTTCTTTTACTCTAAAATACCTCATAAATATTAGTTAATCCAATAAAACAGCAGTGTACTACAGAAAGATTCAATTATTCCAGAATTTTCAACTATTTCATTGCCAGTCTATTTCTGCTTAGTTACACCAAAAATACTAAACAGCCTTCCAGAAACAGCTGCAAATTTCACAGGAAGGAGATGCTCCAGGAAGACAATTTCAAGTCCCTCAAAGGAGGGAGCAAGGAGATTCATTTTTACAATTTTCCACTTGTCCTAAAAACAGTCTTCTATTTTTCAGTGACTTTTTCATAATGCCTTTTGTTCTGTAGAAGTCAATGGCTCAGTCGATTTCCAATTTCAACTCCTTTAACAACCATTGACTTTTTTGAAAAACAAAAGCTTATTTAAAACTCTGGCTATGATTTCTCAAACTAGTACAACTGTGGTCAGCAGCCAACACCACAAAAATAGCATTTCTGCTTCCTTACCCTCTAACCATGTGGTGATCACAAGTCTGCCGACCCTGCTGCCTTCTTTTGCCTCTGTTCTCAGAGAAATGCTGGGTCAGGGAGTTAAAAAATGTAAGAATTTTCTTTTTTATCATTAGTCATTGCATACCTCTGGGATTTAAGGGACATTAGCTACAAGCCATACTTTCACTACAGAGAAAGTGAGAAGGCAAACATCAGAAATAGATGAAGTGATAGAATAAAAGCCAGTAAAGTGCTTTGATGACAAAGGTTATGCAAGCATGAAGGAACACTCACACTTCTCATCAGCAGGGAGGAAGGGACTTTGTAGTATAATCTAATGGTCAAACAAAAGTCATGAACTGACCAAAAGTTTCAGTTTGTATATGAATGACAGCAGTGACAGAATACAAAATGCTATCATACGTCATCCTGGGCAATTCTTAAATTCATTAAAAAAAAATAAATCTGATAAAGGAGTAAAACTTTTAAAACATGCAATTTTTGTGCACCAGCTTTAGACATGCAGCTATTCAATCATGACCAAATACCCTAAAAATTTTTGTTCCAGGTAGGCTCTGCTGTGCGTTTTACAGATTCATAAGCCAGAACAAATTCAGCATTGAAATGCAGATTGAAATGCTAGATTAGTAGAATCAGGAAAAATAAATAAATAAATGAAAACAGGAAAAAAAAAGGAATATAATTAATATTTTATTAACTATATAAGTTAAAATTAAGAAGACATTCTTTATCCTTTATTTCTCTAAATACAAAGTCAAGAAATGAAGACCTTGCAGTACACCATAAATAAATTAAAATGAGGTAAATCACTTTATATTTTACAAAACATTTGATAGGAAAACCCTGTTTAGAGTTAAAACCAAAATTATTTAGGTTCATTGTCTCTAGAATACAACTCTAGGACACTGTGCTCACTCCCATATATTCCTTCTGGGACTGCACATTCTCTATGTCCATATCATACACATTTTACAGAGCATCCTCCCCAGACACAACCTTATTCCCCTCTATCTGTTACTTCCTTGTATAATGCTGCCTGCCTGAAACCCTATGGACTGGAGAAAGCCATAAGAATAAGTCATAATGTTGTTGGCAACAGTTTTTCCATTAGTCTATGAACTGCCTCTTACATGGTGAGGTATGCAGAATCTGCTAATGAAATTCTTGCCCTGCTTAGTGAATATGATACACAGTAGTTCAAAAACACTACATAGAAGGCAATAAATGAAATAATTTGCTTATTTGGCAACAGCATGGCAACGAAGACATTTGAATTCATATACATGTGTATAAATATAAATAATGGAGCAAAATGACCTTTAAATTATCCATAAGGTTCAATCTCTGATCCTGTTTTCCAGAGCCTGATTTATAAACCTAATATTTAAATTTAAATTTCAAATAACTGTCCTTCCATAAAAAGTACACAGATCATGGAAAGGAAAAAAAGGGAAGAACAGAAAAAAAATGGAGGGGGGCAAAAGGGAAAAAAAAAGGGGGGGGGGAGGAAAAGGGAAAAAAGGAGGGAAAGAAAGAGAAAGAAGGGGGAAAGAGGGAAAAAGGGGGAAAGAAGGAAAATAGGAAAAAGGAAAAATGGGAAAAATCTCAAAACTAAAACACGCTTTTAAAGCCTTTAAGTCTCCCATATTTTTTGTTTTCCTTAAGAATATCAACTGTTTACAGCAGATATTCTTTCCTAGATAGGTCACGCTTTTAGAAATAATGGGCTCTGCGTGTAAAAACCACTTTATCCTTGAATAAAATTACACAAAAATCAAATGCTGATTATATTGAGTTCTCTCAAATTGTCCAATGAAATAATTTTGATGATTTTTTTTATAAATTTTTAAGTAACGCTTACTTCTGAAATGTAGCAACGTCTTATGACATTTCTTTGATCTATACTGAATTTTATCTATTTTTATTGTGCTATAGAATGCGCTGGTTCATATATCGACATCTTTTGAAGTACTGAAGCCTTCATATATTTTTTGCTATGCATCATACTTAGAAAATGGATAAAAACCATATGGAGAATAATTATATACTATGTGTAGCAGATCACAGGTAATGCAGTCGTTTGTTCATTAATAATAGAGAACAGAATTCTGATTGAAAACAACTTTTCATGCAACTCTGCATACATTTAAAACTTAACATTGCACACAGCATAGCCTGCAAATTCTTTTGCAAGTGCACTCATTCCCTAACATACGTGACTTTGAGGTTTTATATACATAAAAGATGCACTCTTCTCCTTCTTCCTCAGCACAGGAAATGTAAAAGATACTGCACACACCAGCATTTCCGTTTCTTCTCTGGCAGAGGCAGGGGAAAAACAAATGTGAGCTATATATCTTGGAGAGTAGGAATGGGAGACAAGCAGGACTTTATTCTTTCAGGTAGAGTGCAGGTATATGTTCTCACACTGTGTGACATGCAACTGCTCTGTACAGTGTATGCGCAGCCCCACTCTGCAGAGATGATAATTCTTCCCTAAACCTCAGCAGCACAGTGAAGGGGACTACACCTTCACAGATCGCTCTCTGGACCTAAGGCGGAAAAGCGAGCTCATCCCCAAAAGAAAGCATTTGTCACAAAGAGCTCTGTTGGCAGGGGTGATTAAGATCTCTGCCAATGGTTGCTCAACTGAATTACCAAAGAAAGGAACCATTGGTGGTTGCAGTCAACTCAGAAATTGAACTCTTGCACTGGATTTATCTGAGTCTTGAAAGAATGACAATAATGGCAGTTCTCAAGCAAAAGGCCATCACTAGGGCTGTACAAGTACCTGGAACATGGGTGAGAGAATAGGTTATAAATCTCAGAAGAAGCACAGAGGGAGAAAGCAGCCCTCTGAGACAACAGTAATATTCAAAAAGGAAAGGAAACAGCTCCAACAGCGCCACACAGCAAGAAAACTCAGAAGCTGGGCAGAGCTGAAATGGTGGTAGATGTGTTTCTCCTGAAATATTGAACTGAAATATTGAATTGTGTCTGTCACAAAAGGTTAACGCATCTTAATAACAGAGACTGCAACAAAGATTTCTTCATACTTTACTGTAGTATATTTTATAATAAACAACAACAAAAAAAAAGAACATAGTAAAGTTCAAAAGGGTTTATAATCACTTTTATGACCTGATCTTATTTTTGAACGTATAACCAAAATCTGTTGCTTCTCCTTCACCTCTTCTCTGTTAAATAATTAGTTACCATGGAAACAAATAGAATTCTGGTATAAACACCAATCTGTGACTTCGACATTAATGTGAAACATTTCCTCTTTCTGTAGATACATGGAGACAGCAGTGACTATGAAATCTACTCCAAGTAACACACAGCTTCACAGTACTTTTAATGACAAAGACCATTAACTTTGGATAATATCACAAGGCTGTGCAAATACTTTTTTTTAAAAGTAGAAATTAAGATTATTTTTCTTATTTTAATAGAAATTGGTTTAGATCACATTGAGAAATTGAGCAAGTATCTCATCCTCTTCAATTTACAGCTATTTTAAACACACCAATCACAGTCAAATCTAGAAAGGAAGAACTGGATATCACTTGAACCTCCACTGACATCTGAGTATGTGGATTTTCATTTCAGCTACTTCACAAAACCTGTCTGGCTGGTGAAAAAAAAAAAAAAAAGTCTATAATGCCACCTCAGGAGACGTTGTTTTAACCAAATAATCAGAGATCTTTCATCAAATCCTCTCATTTGAAGATATAAATGGTCCTCAGAAATATGGGGTGCAGAGCACTCATCTCAACATCTACCCTCGCAGGTAATCCTATGTAAATAAATGCATAGTACTAGAGGTATGAGAGCAAGTCCCATGAGTAAGGATATGACGACCTATCCCTTAATTAGAACATAGTTTCCTGTCATTTAAAAACTGTTTCATATGCAGATACAGTAAGAGACATCTAAATGAAATCATTTATTCCTGCAATTATTTCAACATGAAAAGGAATGTCAAAGTATGAAACTATGACTGAAAACTGACATGACTGTAAGGTTGTAAATACTACCTTGTATTTTTAGAATTGTAACTGCACAAATACAGTACTTAATTAATTTTTATTTTATTTTATTTTTGTCAAGGGAAGGGAGAGAAAGGTAGTAGCTGAGAAGGCCTGAAAGAAGATAGCAGAGTAGAGGAAGAATTATGTTCTGGATGAATTTTGCATAAGATCTTCTTTAAAATATTTAAAGCCTCATAACTGGGATAGTTTTCTCAGGCTCACCATTTAATCTTCCAAATACTTTGTTTTGCATTACCTTGAATCATCAATTCATTTAAGAGTATTTTTTTTTTCCAATACATTTCATAAACAGACAAACCGGTAAAAAGAGAAAAGAAAGAAAAGGAAATCAGTGAGAAAAAAAAATGAAAAAAGTGCAAGTCCTCAGCATATTTTCTTCAGAATCTAAGAAAGTGAATTTCTCTAAAGCAACTAGAGACAGAAGAAATTCTATAAATAACCTATAATGATAGAAGAAGAAGATAAATGTGTGCATGGATTGCAGATTCTAAATCAATTCTTAAAAGATTTTTTTTAAATAATGCTTTTAGCAGAGCTTAGTCACTCAAAAATGCACTTTCATTTTAACATGATTAAAATGTAGAGAAGAATTAAATATATTTATTTTCAGAAATTTTCAATTATGGATACAACAAGTTTCCCATTAATATGTTCCTTTAAGTTCTGTATTTGTTAATATGCCATCATGTAAATCCCAACATATTAGACACACTCAGTTGCTGATACCCATAAGCTCATTAATAACGGGTATCATGGAGCACATGTGCTTCAGTAAGCCCTCTTTTTCCCCTTTTGTTTTTATTGTCAAAAATTAAAGATCTGCCTTCCCATCCACTCTAGGCATTAAGCATTATAAAATTCATCAAAATATTTATACCTATTTATGCCATGCTTCACTGAACCTTGTTATGAGGACCCCAGCCTTCTACAAGAGTAAGCAGACACTTACCCACTCCCACTTATATCTGCCATTTCCTTTCTGAAAGGCAGTATCATAAACTGGGCTAATGAACTATTAAGGCAGCTCAAGCACTCATGCTGCTGCATTAGAAAGAAGAGATCTGAAAGTTGCATAAGAATATGCCAGCTTGCCATTAAAAATGGCAGAGATGAACACTAATACACAGAGAATCAGTGGCTGGACTTCACCTTAATCAGCTGGAAGAAATCCTCCAATGCTGACTGTCATACAAAGAATAGTTGGGAAATGAAAATTATTTTCTTTATATGATTTGAGTAATTATTTGAAATATGGACTTATGCAAATTGATAGAAAAATTGGGGTGGGAAGGGAGGGGGAAGAGATTGAACACATTAAAAACTTTTACTAATCTATCCAGATAAGCTGATAATGAATCTTTCATACGAAGACTATTTTTGCAGCATTATACATTTCTTCTAGCTCCTTCAGTGATCAACCAACAATTAAGAAAGAAGATTAAAAGCCTTTTAAAACAGTCAGCTCCTTTAAAAGCTGTTTTCCATGATCACTAAACATGACTCTTAGCTTGTTCTGAAAGCATTAACGGAATTAGGAGTTTACAATAAGAGCCACAAAAAGGGATCCCTTTCCAGTTTTTCTGTTTTTTGTTTGTTTGTTTGTTTCTGTTTAAGCCTTCTGTACATGGTAGCAATATGGCAGGACTACATGCATGCAATTGGCTGCAATATTGCAAGCACTGAAATAACAGCATCTGAAGAAGTTTTCGTTCATTAACACAGCTAGCAGTGTTCAGCTGAAACCCATTTTGCTTTTGAATGTGATCCTCATGCTGAAACTGACTATCACATTTCAGCAGGGTGATTATTTCAGCTGCTCCCTCAAACATTTGGTTACATTCACAGTGACTGCATTCAAATCATGGCATCTGACCGGGGCAAACTTGTTAATGGGATAATAATATCACAAGTGACTACCTATCCATGCCCTGATGTCTATTCCAGACCTTCAACCTAACAGAGTAAAGGTTTTGAGAGACTGCAAAAAATATCTTTATTCACCAGAAACTGCCTCCAGATGTTGTCAGGAGTACATTTTAGACTTTTTCCCTGCTTTTCTAAGAAAAGACAGCTCAGGTGATCACACTGAAAAGTGCAAATTGACAGTCTAAGCACCCATGACTGTTGTATATCAGTGATACTTATTAACTGTTGAGCTGATTGGCCAATTATAACCAATATGACAAAAGCACAGTAGTTTCAAAGACCATTAAGTTTTTTATGAGGTTGGGGCGGCAGGCAGGGACAGGGGATTGGGAAAGTGATAAAGATATATCATCAGATTTAGTGCCTCTTGCCAAAAAAAAAAAAAAAAAAAAAAAAGGTTTCCATATCAGCTCAATAGTTCTCTCTTCAACCAATCAACAATGAATTATCAAGAATTAGTTACGGTATGTAATTTATTATTCAGCTAGAATGTGAGACAGATTTGAGAATGCTGTGGAAGAAGTGGGAATAGGTGGGGGGAGGAACTGTATGAGCCTGTTAACGATTAAAGAAGGGTCAGAAAATATGGACAATGGTGTTGAAGTGTAAGAGACTAACGTAAAAATGGCAGGAAGTCCAAGTCCATTAGCTCTCCTTAGGCGTGAATCAATTTTGCAATCATGTTCCCACCAAGCACTCAGAGATGTTTGACAGCTATTTTCTTTTCACAGAGAAAATCCTCTATGGAACTATATTAAAAGCAGCATTTTCAAAACTAAGTCATGGGGTAAGAATATGCTAGTCAAAGACAGATGTATATATCTCATTGTTTCAGAATTCCATCACTAATCACTTAACACCATGCTCTGCTAATCATCAGACAAAACAGATAAATCAAAAAAAAAAAAATTGCCCCTCATACATTAATGTAATAAATAAAGAATATATACAATGACCTATGAAATACAGAAATTCGTACAGAGAGACCATATGTACAGAGTTAAGGAAAGATACACTGAGACAGGAGCAGTGGTTGGAAGATGCTGGTATTTTAGAGGCTGAAAAAAAACACTTCATATATGAGGCAATGCCTGATCATTACTCTTCACCCCACTTCTCTGTTTTTCATCAATGAATTTGCATTAATCTGTGGAAGACAATGATGACAGCGAAAAACTATTCAGTAATACAAAGCAAGAATGCTCCTGCTAAAATGGATTGGCATCTTCTTGATCAAGTGGCTGAATTATTTTGGAACAAAGATTCATTCCAAAAAAAAACAGACTCTGCCTTGGCCCACCGAGGATAGCATTCAGAGAACATTACAGATGAGCAGTGATAGTGAGGTTTTATAAGAAACAGTCTCTGGAGGCTGGAGTACTAAGCAAATATTGGTATGAAGCTCAGAATATGGAAGCTGAGGGAGGTAGAGCGATATAGAACATGATGATGCTGATGTTACTAGAGAGAACACTGGTCGGTGACCAAGCAGACAAACAATGTCTCTACACTTGCTTACCCTTAGCTCAGCAATAGCCATGTTGAAGGATGTAAGAAGGATACACAACAGCACTACCAATACTACTTCCCCCCAGCAAAAAAAACAGGAGATGGAAAAGTGTGAATAGACCTCCTAGCATATGATTGGGTCTCTGTGCTAATATGCTTCTGAATATCTATCTGGAAGCTCCCACAGGCATATGGTTAATGCCCTTAATAATATGTTTTAGCTTTTATTAGCCCTGAAGTGGTCAGGCAGTTGGACTCAATCTTTGTAGGTCCCTTCCAACTGAACTATTCTATTCCCTCATGTATCTTCCTCACCACTTGCTCTCTGAATATTCTCAGAGACTTGTGTGATCTTGTGTTTACACTGCAGTGATAATACACCTCTGAACGATTTCATTTCCATGTTGGAAATATTTGTAAGGATCTCAGAGCAGTAAAATTCCTTAGCAGGAATTTAGGTCAAGTTCAGTTCTACTAAAAACACTTCATACTTGTGCGTGAAATATTTATACATGTATGAGGCATCTATTTTGACACAAAGAGAACCAGACACAGGCAAATACCTATGATCTGCCATCTTAAGTGGAGGAATAATAATTCCATTTCCTTTTGGACAATAGAATGTTTGACAGCTCGAGTTTAGAATCCACAATACTTTGACACTAAGCCAAACTGTCACTCTGACATTTCTGTGTCTGAGAAATCTTGAATCTCATAGGTAGACTGTGAAATCTGAGAAGCGGGGAGTGAAAGTGTGAGGCTCGTAACTGTGACATAGACAAACTCTGTAGAGTCACTTTGTATGACCTCTGCTCTCCTATAACTTGGGGCAACATAAAGCTGGAAAAATAGGAAAGAATAAAATCTACTGAACTTCATTGCAGACAGAAGAAACATATGTTCTACAAAGTAAAAAGAAAAAAATTATTCACACATGGTGGAATAGAGGAGCCAGACAATATTTGAAGTGAAATATACCCTTTAAATCAAGACAAGTAATGCAAAAGTTACATTTATGTTGTCATTTTTATAAGCTGTTGTGTGGGCAAAAAAAAACATGTTAAAAGTCTGAATTTTCTCATACTAATTTTCTTTTGGATTGGCAGGAAAGCAGAATGTATACGGGCTTTTTGAGGGCCAAAAGAAGAGTTGAGACCTCTGTAACTGAAAAAAAGTGAGTCATGGCAGCAGACTTATTACTATTTTTACACAGTCAAATATATCTCATTAAGATGACACTCACATTCAATATTCCATTTNCCAAGCACACAGATCTTAACAGCACAGATTCCAATCATTGTGCAAGATGCTATGGAGCATGCAGCACTGTGAGCACAGAAGCTGAAAGCTGTTCAGTTGTTTACAGTGCCTGAGTACAGACTTTTACCTTCAAGCATGTACTAAACAGAAATGGCCCTCAAATCATTCCCATTTATTACAGGATAAAATAATGTACATAATCAAGGATCATAAAAACAGAGTGCAAACTGGTTTGGAAAAACAGAAGTTATGGCAGAAAAATGGAATGAGGCAAGTGTACGCTGTTATCTCTTGCTCATTAATGGCTATGGACACAAGAGCATAGGTTGCAATGAATTCTACCACTATTTTGGTCACTGAAGGATCCTCAGAAAAAAAAACATGGAGCAGAGTGAAGCCTAAAACACACATATGAGTCACAGATAAGGGCAGGAGAGAAGTTCTGTGGACATTAGAATGTTTTAATCTCATAGGCCCAAAATGCTATTCCATGAAAAAGAAAAGTTATCTCTAGGGGAGTTCTGTTTGAAGGATTTTTACTGTATGTATCTTCAACCACAAGTTGACATGTATTTCATCTTTCAGCCACAATTTATATTTCTTTTATCACTTCTGTTCTAAAACAATGTGCTTTCCCATCTAGAATCTACGGCATCAGATACCCAGTACTGCCATATCGTTTTTCTAAAATTCCCTTTCCCCCTTTGCAGTCAATCAGCACTAGCAAATGCACAGAGAGACGTGGCATGAAGTACATACAATTCAGCTACTGCCATTTCAGACATGAATACAGAATTTTCAGGAAGAAAGAATAATACATCAGCAGGTAGCAAAAACAAATAAAAAAATAAGAATAGAGAGAAGGCGGGTGACTGTTCCCTTAGATCTCCCTTTTCAGTTGCACATCTTACTGCATTTGTTTCACTTCACTTCTGGCTGCAAGGGAAGGTAGCTTCTTTTTGCCTACCACTGATACTAAATACAAGAAAGATTTCTAATTCACACCTTCTTGCAACCTACTTCCAGCCACTATTTTTACTAGCAGCCTGTTTAGTGCAAAACAATACAGACAGAAATACCATCATTAATGTTACAGAATAGATCATAACTTTCCCTCTGTATCCTGAAGCACAACAAACTGTCAGCATCCAGGAATTACAGATGCAAGTAGCAGTTAACCACCAAATACTCACTCTTTTAAGACAAAGTAACAGAAAATCTTCCTCCTAAAAAGCCAATTCTTTAACTATATCAGTAAATACATATTTTATAACATAAGTTGCAGAAGAGAGACACACTGCAGGAATAGAAAATAACCTTGTGGATAAACACCCAATGTCACTCTGAGACTTGCAGCTCTGCACATTACATGCAAATAAGTTTTAATTTTTCTCAATTTGGAATCAACTATTTAAATTGATATTGAAGCACATTGATGAATTTAATTAGAC
Organism: Pavo muticus; assembly: GCA_016647715.1. NCBI lineage: Eukaryota > Metazoa > Chordata > Aves > Galliformes > Phasianidae > Pavo > Pavo muticus. Next base: position 573,916 of record JACDJE010000070.1, on the reverse strand, counting down.
AGTCTACTGCCTGAAGTTATTAGGAGCATATACTCTCGTGCCCTAGGTGACAAACTCACTGTTTTTATTATTATTGTATGGTAATTTCCATATCTTTTTTTGTAAGAAATTCTCCTTGGCCTAGATAATTGGTAGTTGTTCATGCATGTTTTATTAGTCTTCAAAATAACAACAAAAAAAAAAAACAAACACAAAAAGCTTTCCCAACAAATGCTATCCAGTAGGAAAGACTACTTGAACTGCATTTACTTCTATGGTAGATTTCCCTAGTTGGCCAATTAATTAGAAAGCATAAAGGTGATCTTAAAGTTCTTGTAAAAAGGAAAAAAAAGACATACAACCTAAAAAGCAGTATGTAACCTAAAAAAGACAGCTCGGGTTCACTGTTCCTGTCTTGAATCAATTCTGCTAGTGTACACAGAACTGCTTAAAATGTCATATTTAATATTTCTAGTACAAGATTCTAAGTCATCAAAACTGGCAAAGATGACTACATTTCCACATTTTGATTTTCCCACATTCAGCTAACACAGATCATTTAATTAAAAGCGATGGCACAAAAGGTTTACATACTGTGCCTGCATGTAATTCTGTAAAAAGAATACTGCTGTATTTGTACAGTGCTAAGAGGCACCGAAGTTAACAGAGGAAGTTACAAACCAGCATGACATAAAATGTCATTGTGAAGGTATTGATACAGCACCTTAAACAACAACAACAAAAGGGACTGCAGAGCAAACAAAGTTTATATGGGAACAAAAGACAGTATGACTCAACTGTTGTCACTGAAGTCATGTATTCTGCAAAGTTAATTTCTATAAATTTGCAGACTCACACTGACATTTCTTTCACGTAAGTAACAAAAATAACGGCAACACAAAGCTTCAATAAGAACCTTTGTAATTGACAAGTTAGCCTGGCACATCCAGAAAAGCAAGCTGGCACTCCAGCTACCTGGTACAGGAGTGAATGTTCAATTAATTCTTAATTCTCTCGAGATGTAGCAAAAGTTCTTCATAATAGTATGAAAAAATGGGAATATTAAGGTGGAATAATTATCGAGGTGGTAGCAATTTCTTTTCAGAAAAGCATTCACATACCCATTAGCTGTCTACCTGCAAAGTTCAGGCACTTCAGCAGTATGAGACAAAAAGATACACTCTTTATGCAGAACAGCAGTGGGATCTTCATCCTCAATTTCTACTTTTGCCACTATGACCATCCCATAACTTCCAAATAGCCACTCTTGGGGTCAATAGTGAGGGAACCAAGCACTACAAACTGGCTGACAAGCTTAACAACTTGTGGAGACTTGCATTTCATTTGGAATAGCTAAAATTTAAACACATATGGAAAACTGAAGTTCAGAACTGTAGACCTGTAATGAAAATGCTAATAGTTACATCTCTAGATGTAACCTCAAACATCGAATAAAAGAAGCAGTAACATGACAACTGAGTATTATTTTGCTCTACTTATGGATACTATTTCTTTTGGTCTACACATGTTATTTAAAGAGCTTTCTTGAACTCTTTAAGGAGGCAGAACTACAACTAAAAGAGAAAAGTAATATATTCAAATTTAAAGATGTGAAAAAAGATATCACCAAATTACAATAAGCAAAGACAGAAAATTCTATTGGTGGAAGAACACTTTAATTGCCATAATTTCACCACCACTTACAACTGATAAACAGGAGTTTCAAGATAGGATTAATGGCAGAAGGGATGGAAAAAAATAATTGTACAGGTCTTTTCTGGCTGTGCACAGTGTAGGTTCCAGCTTGATCTAACACAGAAATGGGAGAATATATTTAACAGGCATTCACACTAAATGCATGCAAAAAAAGCTTTTGACCAAATGTTCTTCCCTCTGTCCTAACCTCTTGCATCTCATTCCAGAGTCTGGAAAATGAAAATACAGAGAGGTTAAGTTAACAAGCTACTTTCAGAAACTGAACAAGCTAAAGCGTGTGGAATGACCAAACAGAAGCTGGGAGTAAGGAATTAATTGCCTGTTTGAATATGGCAATGAACTGAGCTCACTGAAATATGCAACTTTCTAAACAAGTCAGCCCTCTTTCTTAATTGGCATTCTTTTCTTTGCCATTTTTATGGTTATGTTCTTGAATACTAGTTTTGTTTAATTTCCCTTTACGTAAAGGTGTGGTTGCAGTTATCTCACTTGTACATCCTGTTATATAGACCTATTCTCTCTCAAGATTTTTAGCAGCATATTTCCTCCTGCTCAGTACAGAAGCAAGATGGATGGATGAAAAGTGTTATGCAAAACCTATTTTAGTAACAACAAAGAAATATCAATGAAAATTACTAAAGAAAACATTGCAGAAATAAATTAGTCTAAATGAAGTTGACATTGTCACTAAACTAAAAAAAAAAATCACAATAGTTATTCTTCGAAAAACAGTCCTTTCCCATGAACATAACACCAGTACAATGAAGAACATACACTGCATGTTGCTAAAGATCATGATTGACTGAGACGGGCATATTATCATGAAGAACTGGGGCATCCCACCTGATGATCTAGGTTCCTAATGACACTGGATGTCTTTTTATCCTCAACTGAGGAAAAAGTCCTCCTTTGCAATTTTTTTTTTTTTTTTTTTTGAGAGGAGTAATTATCAGAAAGCTTTTCTAGGAAAAGCTGGGTTTAAAAGTGTGACAAAAAAATTATTGACTTGCTCTATTCAATGGAAATTTAAGACTACTATCTGAACAGTACACCGTATAGGAAGAAGTCTTATGGCTATCATAAATTCCAGTTTCTAGAACCATTAAATCACAGTAAGCTGTTACCAAAATAAACTAAAACAAAGCAGTTTCAAGATCAAGTGTTGTTCTGTGTTGAATTTAAAGAGAGATTGGAAACTCACATTCTCATGGCTAAACAAAAAGTTTACATTTTGGAATAGTACTGCTCTCACACACAAGATCTTGTTAACTTTTTGACAATCTGTATTTTTATGTTAGTACTTTTGAGAGGATCATAATTTCCCTTTATATAGAGGGGGGGGGAAAAAAAAACATGCAAAAGACTCAGAAATGTACCAGAGAAGAAATGCTGTGTTCAGATTTGCTGAAGATTGGTTTCCTGACATAAGCATGGTCTCCACTATTTTGGAAGAACAGGACAAGATCTATTCCCTCCTGCTCGATGGCAAAGCATCACTCATACCTATTCTTAAGAAGAGGTGCAAATTGTCAATGCCTCACAAGACATTACGCGGTAACTTAGTGCATGGGAATCTCAGCATTAAAAAAAAAGAGATTTCAGAAAGGAAAAAAAAACAACACCAAAAATTGGAGGCTAAGAGCATGTTTTAATGAGCATGTTAATGACCCAAACAAGAATGAAGAGACCCATCATCCCAGACTCTCATTAATTGTTTACAAAATGTGTTGGCCAGAAATCATTAATGTTGTGAGAAGCTGCTGTAGTAGTTTTAATCAACTCCCAAATCTTCCGTAATTATACTCTTGTGGCTCAGCTTGTTTTATTTATTTGGTTTTCAGTTCTGTATTAGAAGTATCCAGCATGGCTGCTAGATTATTCATAGAAAAAAAAAATTACAGATCCGATGCATTACTTCACTTTAAAAGTAACAATAACTTCTTCTAAGTGTAAAGTCTAGTTTGATGCAGCTGTGGCAAGCAAGTTGTTCTTCCACAGTACAGCCACCTCAAGCACAACAACACAAAACTCCGAAACCCAGAAGACAGTATGCGGATAATCCAGCTTCCCTACTTTCAGCATACTTCTTTAAAAAGCTTTCCAGTAACAGNTAATGTACACAGTAGAAAACCTTAGTACTTCAAAGGAGTTAACAAATGTAACTTGAAAACACCACAAGCCTTGAGGACTCCATCTTGGAGCCCAAACTTCCTCAAAAAAAAACAAACAACAGAAGCACAAAAGCACATCTTATTGGGATTCTTTACCAATTCTTTATGCAAAACTTTCCAGGCACAAAACAGTTTCCAGTAAAATATATAAGAGCTCAAAATACTTACTGGATGTGACTGCAGGAAACCTACTCTATCTGACCCTGCTTAGCAGGGAAGTTGGACATTGATCTCAAGAGGTCTCCTCTGACCTGTGAAACTTGCGTTGAAGCAGGCATCAGTCATCCATTCACCATCTCTCATATTTACCAGTATGATAATAAATAATATGATGACTAAAAACGGCTTACTTGAAATTCTAATGTTCCCAATATTTCCAGAATTGCATTCCCTTAAGAAACATCCCCATTCTAAGTTGCACTCAATTGTTCCAGGTACTTAAATTCTTGAATAACGTATGACCCTCAGTCTTCTGAAATCCATGTTTGATCCCTGAGTTTTACCACAAACCAGTTGAAAAATTTACTAACAATTTTCTAATAGGACTTTAGAAAGCACATACTTTGTATTTGTATAATCTTGCCCAAGTAAAATCTACTACTTACTACTAAAGATATTGTATGCAAAGTGTCTGTACCTGAGTTGGTCTTTCACAGTATATTCACCCAACCTTGGATTCGAAAACCACTTTATTTGGGTAAGCAGTCCTAGAATACATGTTTTTCAGGAGAGAGCTATCAGGCATGGATGAGTTAAATAAATAGTGCAGATAGGAGCAAAAGAACTACCTGCTTTAACAGTTTAAATAATGGCACGATTGGTGAGGAATAGAAGATGCACATTTTCCTTAAGAATGCATGGAAGGTATCAGAAAAGACCCAAAATTGAAATGAAAACTGTGTATGAAAACACATAGAATAGTTCCAGATTCATTAAATGATAGAATGGACAGAAATACCCGTGGATAATTACTACTGGAGGAAGTACTTAAACTGGTTGGTGAGCTCACATGAACAGACACGAACTTTATCGATTCCCTAAGTTAGACTTTATAGTATGACCAAAGCTGCTATTTTAGCAGCAGCAACCAAGAAACTTACCTTGCAAACAATTACATACATCTTAATACAAGTTATCTTGGGCTGTTCAACATGTTTACACTCAAATATACAAAATAAAATACATAACTATGCTTGCAAGATCAGTATCTGAATGACAAAAATAATAATAATAATAAAAAAATCAGTATTTTATTTAACTTCTAGGAATGAAAGTCAAAACAAAGGTCAACAGGTCTGTTAATATTTTCCAGAGCTAAGTATTGTGTGAAGAGACTGCTACAATGCCAAGCTGTAGAGCCAATTTGGATTATTAGGATTTTATAAATAGTGATGTTCTGTGTTCAAGAAGCATATGACTGGAACTGCCATGCACCTTGTCATACTGCAGAGACTACAACAGCTGATAATACTGAAAAAATTGATACTGAAACTGCTCCCAGACACATAACACACAGACAAAAATCCACAATAATGTCATAAAATCAACAGATTATTGTAGATATATAAATATAAAATAATCATATGTATTGATATATTTACAAGTTTAAGATTTGTGTATTTTTTTTTCACTGAAGAAAAAGATAAAATAGAAACTGTTCACATACTATGTCTTTCATTTTTCTTAGAAACACTACACCAATTTATTTCTAGCTCTCATGGAAACAAGCTCTACCTTGAAATGACATTTGGCTCTGAACAGAAATGCACGCAATGAACAAAAAACACAAATGATTACTACAAGTTACGTTTGTAACTATTTCAGTTTGTCGCTGGCTATGAAAAAATAACCAGCTCAGTGCCCTGAAACGTGACACCACAGACAGAACACACACACACATTAGCTCAGAAAGTACACAGCCTGTGTCTTAGTATCTTTCAACATAATTAAGAATTTTATCTGTTAAAACACAGCAATCTGATTCCAAGTCATTTTTAGATCAATAAGAGGAGGGTAGCAAGTAGTTTTTACTCTGAGTTTCAAGTCAGAGTATTTATCTAGCATTTCAAATGGTTTATTCTACTATGGGCGTTAATGTAAAATTTTCAGTAGGACTCAGATATAAATATATTACTGAAAAAATAACTGTGATCTCACTTTCACATTGAAGAGCCAGTCTATAGTTGGACGCTTAGAAAAGATCAGGTTCATATAAGCAATGACTTAATCTCTGAAATTTGCCTAAACTCTCAGGTAGAAGATTGATTCAAAGAAAATTTAAGTCTTCTATAGGCAAGTAACAATAACTCTGTATCATGCACCCAGACCAGCTGAAATCTAGGTAGTACATTTACCTGGGCTACAAAGCATTTAGCTGATTAGAAGCATACTGGATTCTCCTCCGTGTGACCTGCTTTATGAGTTTCCATCAGTGCTGAGCAAGAGTTTCTAAATTAGGAAGTAATCTTAATGCTGCCTTTCAAGCTCTTATTAGCGTGCTAGATTTATTCCTACACAAAACCTTTCTTTATTTTTAATATATGGTTTAGTATATGTTGCTATGAAAAGCTTTTAAAGAACCCAATGAATCTTTTACAGCTGAGTACACGACTTCAATCAGCTCATATTAAAAGTTGATTGTTTTAAGTACAAAATGAATTAATATGGTAAAGTTCCGTGTACTGCATTAACTTAAAGAATATTTGGCAGATGTGTATTTATGGTAGAATTACACAGAGTTATAAATTTGTTGCACAATAAAATGTCTACACATTCAACACACCACAATTCTCTTGCATTTATATAATGATTTGTAGTTTCTAGAAGTTGTTAGGCATTCTAAAAGCCGAAGTATGAATGAGATTACGATCTATCCTAAAATTTACTGCATTCAGTAAAGTAGTAGAGCACTCAAGCTTTGAAATCATGTACTGCAAAGGCTGTCTATTCTGCACATAAAGTCTTTCAGGATATTGTACAGATGAAGATATAAAGGCTGCAGTAGAACAGACTGCTAAACAGCTCAAATACTAATTTATTAGCTTGAGAAGTTGTGTTCAAAGAGTGTACAAAATGAACGAAAATGAAGAAAATGAAGGATTGGTTTAAAAAAGCACAAGAGCTGGCATAACTAGTTGGCTGTTCTGCAGCGTAGAGTTTGAGTATTTTAAGGCTGCAAGAATGGAAGATGAACATTAGCAAATGGATTTATAAAGTGGATTTTTTAATACATATAATTAAGGCTATTTCATTTCTCTGTACTTATATAGGTGAAAGAGAGTAAAAGCAAGTGGAAGAGCTCTGAAGACAAGATGTTAGAACAAGAAGGGGAATAAGAAAAGCAGCTTTGTAAAATATTATTTTTCCTCTATTGAAATGCCTAAATATTATGAATATTCCCCTTTTCCTATTTCAGTGGCTCAAGAAGACATATTCTTGGTTCTATCTACTGCTTCATCCATGTATTCCATGAATCATGAACAGAAGAGTACAAGCCTTGTATTCACACCAGTGCATCTCCCCCAAATATTTGAGAGTGTAAGTCCTGAAAACCAAACATTCATTTGTAAAACAACTATGATAAAACTCTTCAAAAAAGCAGCAACATTAAAATATATCTGTTGAGGTGGAAGCATTCATGAAGCTTTGTATTTATGACTTTTAACATTGCTCTAACAGCAGAGGGTGTTTTTCTTGTTGGTTTTGTCTTTCTTTTGCAAAGGTTACATAAAAACTTGAACATTAACTGCAGAGTAGCACTACAAAACAACCTTAACACACTTTTAAGTATTTAAAACACTGTACTTACTCTGTAGTAATATGCATTACAGGTAGACAGTAGTTTCTTCTACCTATAACAGATGACATTACAAATAGTATACAGCTCTATGTGGGTGTTCTGTATGTGAAGCTGGCAGATGAGAGAAAAGAAAGAGGAAACAGAAACACGACCCATCTGAGCTCAGCTCCATTTAAAGAAAACTGATTGTACAAGCATTCAGAAGACAGATCATTTCCTTCGATTCTAAAAAGCAAAAGCAGAGAGGGAAGGGGACTTTCCCAAAGGAACAAATCTTGAGATAAGATTATCTAGATAGCCAGTCAGGCAACCTAAAATTCAAGTCCTGTGTTTTAAACACAAGAACATTCTTCTCTCTGAAAATTAATGATGATTAGTTCTAAATGAAGCACAGTATTCAGTGGGTGAGTTTTCCATACCCTGTAGCTATGAAGGTTAACAAGACAACCAATTGATACTAAGAATGCTGCTGGCTTTTTTAATATGGGCATCTGTGTGTCAGGAACTGAACTGGCAGGCCAAGTCATATTACATAGCTCACTGAGAAAACCAAAAGAAATCTTTATTCAGACAAATGTCTTCTTGGAATCTGCAAGTTGGCCCATATACATCTTCAGACCCCCCAGAATCTAAATAATACAAAATTTTAGCATTTTGCAATGACAACACCTTCATACTTTCAAAAGAAAGCTACTTCACAACATTAACTGTATTTCAAAATTATTGAAAAGATTCTATAATATTTCTACTCTGTAATAGATCCAAAAAGCCTGCATACCATGTGCACTGAGATTCGTGAACTTGACACATCAATTACAGATATTTTTTGCAAGAGTACTATATTGCAGATTTCAAGATTCAACATATCTAGGCACTGACAATTTTATTTTTCATGCAAGAAACTAGGCCAAGTTACAATATCAAGAAACATTCTGTTCAGTCACAGCATACGGCAAAGCATCAAAGGTAAAAAGACAGGAAAACTTTTTCCTGCAAGAGAGGGATTTTCTTTTTTTGCAACAACAGAAGACTCCTGATACTAAACAGAAGTCAACTTTAAGCAGAAGACTGCAGGAGAAGTGCCACCAAAAAACAGTTTGATGGGAGACTACACAACAGGTAAAAGCAACAAAGACGCACAGAGTAGTTACATTCATGGAAATTAATCTGAAAGTAATACTAGTAATACTTCTTTGTCTACATCCCTGTTCCTTCTTAGAAGTGTACAGATGCAATGAGGATGTCTTTATGGATGCAATTTTTTTTTTTTTTTCCACAAGAGCAGCCATGGTCTGTACCAAACACACGCCATGCATATTGAGCAGGAATGACTGATTCCTGTGGATCTGCTGTGTAAACTAGAAGTAGTCTGTTACACACCTAGAATAAAGCATTAATTAACTGCACTAGGAATATTGTACCATAACTGACAAATCAGTTATCTTCATCAAATACACAGAAACTAACATAAAAATCAATGTAAGTTCTATGATTCATCTGTTTCAAAACGTTTAATTAGATATTTGGGGTAATCAAATTAAATAAGCACCCCAACGATCAAGATTTCCCAATGACTACCTCATGAAATCCAAATAATTAAGTATTTTCTAATGCGCTTTCTGAATGATCTGCAGAGAAAAATTGTGCTCCATTGTCCAGATCATTCTAAAATACATGCCAACTTTCACAGTAGCAACAAAAAAGAAATTCAGTAAATATGGTTTCCTTAGCAACCAGTACAATATTATCTATGTCATTCATATTAACATTATTTACAGTACTCCACAAGTTAGCAATGCCAATTCACAAAGAACATACATTTTCCTCATTACACTACTTGTTAGCCTTGAAAACTCACTGTTGCTTTTAATTTAAATCCTAACATTCCCATTTAGTTCTCTTCTACAAAAACTCTATCAAGCCAATTCATGCTAAACAAGCCCCTTTTTGTTTCTGACTGTAGGTTTTTTTTTCCACAATGGCCATCCACTCAGTTCAACGTCACGTCTGACATGAATGAATCTCTTTTTCCCATTCTGAACACGTCCTGCATACAGGTGTGTTGCCCTCTTTCTATTGAAAGCATAGCTAATTTTAGATAGACATCTACTTGTAAATTTTCTTTACAGCCTAATCTTAGTAACACCAACGTTGTTATCACTCTAAGGTATAGTCCCAAGGAATCTGTGGTAATAGCTCTGTTGTGCATTTGCAAAGGTAGGCATCTGGTTCATAGGAAGAGACCTTTCACCAATGCCTTGGTGAAATTAGAGAAAAAGCAGTAATGACTTACCACAATTTCTAACTGAGGCCCATCCAGAAGAGGCTCATGCTTCCTCCCTGGGCCTTTAGATGGGTGTTGCATGGTTGCCTCAGTATCAAAAGTAATGAATTTCTTTCTCTACAGATGTTATTTACAGTAATGAAGAAATGTGACTTCCCCATTTTGATGGATACTCAAAAATGTACAAAAAAAAAAAAAAAGATAAAGTACCAAAGTACCATTAATATGTAATGTATTCTTAAGCAACATTAACAACTGTTTACATCTGTACATTTGCAGTGAGAAAGTTTGGGAAGTTTTGAATTCAGAAAAAAAGCATTCACTGAAGTTTCACTTAAGTGAAACAATTCCCTCCCTCTGCCAGTCGAAATATTAGATCAAGTGCTGTTCCTGTCAATTCAAATGCCCCTTCCTATGGGTACAAAAGCTACGATTGACAACACAGACATTTCTGTTTGATTTCTGATAATTACAGAGTCAGACATGTAGGAAATGACGCAAAGGAAGGACTGAAGAAATCTTTCTCCTGATTTCCAGAAGTAAAACATGCATTAAAATTTGGATGAATGTTTAAGTGTTGAAGTTCTCAGTTTTCTAAATACACTTTGCTATCTCTTCCTATTCTTAATTATATATAATATTTGAATGAATATTTGAGTTCAGTTTAAGTAGGATGAGACCACAATGATAATATACATTACTACAGACGTGCATACTCACGTTTATAACTCATCATCAGTATACCAATTCATTTTGTTATCAACAAAACATTGCTAACATAAGAGTCATCAACACTGAGCCATAGAGTGAGAAAACATTGTGTTAATAATGTAAAATCAGAATCAAGATATCACTAAGGTCTAAATCCATCCATACAGATTAATTGAAACTTGAATTAATATACTGGAGACTCTCTTACCAGAGTGCATATGTGTTTTTTAAAATAGGATTAAAAATCGATGATTTTTTTTTAAATAGCATAGCTCTTCAAGCACCTTTTAAATTAAAAGTGTTATTTTCTTAATTATTCAGATTTTATTTATAACCAATACAAGATACTTGTGTGCTTACATCTGCTGTTTAGCTTCTGCTCTCCACTGATTATAAAAATTGTTCTCCATGCACTTTGAAAACATGAGTTTAAAGAAAGGAGGAGACTAAAGTGTTCAGCAGCAGATACGTAGGCGTTTGCTGAAACTAGGCCAAGATATACGAGTTTTCTGATCAAAGAGGAAAAAACTGAGTTTGGAGAAAGGAATTGCTGTTAATGAGACTAACAAAAAGTGGCACATACAAGGAAAAAATCAATAGCCCACGGCATTAGCTCTTCAGACCCAGAACAACTAGAGTGAAAATCAACTTCCCCTTGGTAAGGCTTTATTCTGATTGCATGTGAAGAACATTCACTTTCCTTGCCTCCCTCCCTCTTGATCGACTCCAAGACACCAGGTCATTTTGTTTTTATAAAACAGCAAAAGGGAAACCAACTTTCTTCTACTTCTTATATCAACTAAATGACTATAACAACAGAAACACACTACACTAAACAGAAAATCCAGAAAACTCAACATCAGTAATGCCCAATGAAGCTTTCCCCATAAGAAAAGCAAGAGCTAATTTATTATTAATAAGACCATCAAGACGTACCATTTCCTCATGATTCCTCTCTTTACAATGATTTACTATTCATGATTTGCCTGGAAATGGGATCTTAAAAAAAGCAAAAACAAATCAAAACAAAAAAACAAACAAAAAACATTGCTGGATGTCTCTCTGTACCTGTTTGTAACTAAATATCATCATGAAATAAGGTCCAGGTTTCTCTCATTTCATGAAATCTGCCTTATTACTTTGTTAACAGTCCTAGATTACTTGCATGCTTTTATAGTCTTTTTCTACAGCAGTATTCCCTTCTCCCACCGACATACCGATTTCACACCTGACATAGTGCATTAAAAATAATTCTGTAAAAGACAAGGTTAGAACTACTAGGGGACTCAAAGTCACACTACAAGGATACACTGGTAGCTCTTTCTGCATCTGTGTTCAGCCTTGCCCTCCAAATGAAATTTAAAGAGGCAGGTTTACAGGCTGAAAATCAAGAGGCTGGACCACAACAGCTTTGGTGGAACTGAACCAGAAGGCTTGCAATAATTCTGCACAAGCTTTTATAAAGTTATTAGACTTCCTTTCTTAAGAAGAATGCTTGACAAGGGACACAGCATGTGTTGCCAGTCCCTTCAGGTATATGTTATAAGGTTTGCTAGAAACTACAGCAAAGGCAATATGAGTCCATTTACCAGCTGTGCAGTGCTCATTTCCAGCAAGCAGCTTGGTGATCCTTTACTTACTATGACCACACCATGCCACTCTTGGACATCTTTTAATAGAGAATAACAATATTAAATAGGAATCAAAAGTTAGCAGAATGCAATAATACTGACTTCAAGGTGCAGAATTCATCTACAATATACAAATTAAAAATGACATAAAAAGAATGTCCATCCATTAACCTTGTTTTTAACTTGGGCTTAATGGAAAGATACAAAATTGTTTAGGTCATAAAAAGACATGATCAAACAGTTTAGTATCCCAAAGAATGTATCAACCTTAAGAATGTACACTAAAAATATAGATGAAAACATAAGGCTTTAAAGTTTAAATGACTTCTGAATATCAAATGTCTGTAAGAAAAATAGGGTACATGTTATTTTATGCCTCAGTAAGTATGTGTCTTTCAACTCCTGCGTATACTATATAAAGTAATAGAAGATCACCTGTAGACATGTAACGCCAAAGAATTGTGCTACAGAAGCACACTTTTTTTTTTTTCCTTTTCAGTAGACTCAAAGTTTTCACCTATCCTGATGCAGAGACTTATGCACATGATCCCATATAAACAACTACTACTAAAATTCACAGTTCACCAAACCACAGCAACTTTTAGAATGTAGAAACCTTAGCCAGAAACCGATCTATATTCCCAGACTTGTACAAGGAGCACATTATTATCGCATATGTATCAACTGAAATGCACTTACTGAATCTGTACAAGCTTGATGCTTGTTGTACTGACCTGTCTGACTCATTTACATTTTGTTTGTTAGAAATATGACCAAATCTGACCCCAATGCATCTTTGATTTCCTTTACCGGTCTAAACCAATGTGCAATAAATATTGGCAATTTATATGGAAAGAAACATACATTGGATGTTGTGCAAGGTTTCATCAGTCCTTGTTCCTGAAGTCCAATTGACTTGCATAACTTTGAGGAAAATTAATTCATAAAACAGAACAAAAAATAAATCACCAAAATAGCCTTATTTTCAAGTGTTAGCAAATTAATATTTACCATAATGAATAAAGTTATCTGAAAATTATGTTTAGGAAACACATCAACATTCAGGCTGAAATCTTAAGCATGCTACAGTCTGAAAAAATAAAGCAAAAAAGTGGAGTTTCAGAAATACTGCATCAGCCTCTCTAACGACAGCAAAATGGTTGAAAGATTTTGCAAGCTGTACCTGATCCAGTTTGAATTTATTGGCAGAATCTAACAGTCAAGAGACTAAGCCACTTAAGAACACAGAATTAAATGGTTACGTATTATTTAATATCTACATAATGCTAGTTCGAAAAGAAATCCTTTATTCTATTGCCACCAGAACAAGAGAAATGCCATTTTTTCTCTACCAGCTGTCAAGTGAAGTCCTTTTTCTTTTCTTTTATGTACACAGGCTGTATGAAATTCAACAATTTCATTTCACAGAGTGTCTTTGGCATTAGTCACAGTGTAATGTAACTGGAACTACTGAAGTTCATCTGATTTCACACCTAACCCATAGAGCCTCACAAATTACACATTATTTCAATAAGAAAATAATAAAAGAAAACATAAATTGTCCAAGTTTTTCTGGAAACAAAGCATGTATTTCTTTGAGCTTTCTGATGAAACATGGACAGGCTTGCCAATGAATACAACGTGGGCCTCTGCTTTGTAATAAGATGGCTAGAGAACAAGATTTTTCATTTGGTTTGATAGATTTTCTGGGTCAAGTCAAATTTCTCAGAAAACATTGTATAATGCTGAAATTTAAAAATCATACTTCATGCACAACTTCTGTCACAAAACTGTAGAAGAGTAACATGAATGTTCCAAAACTGAAACAAGATTTTCCATCCTTCAACTATGCACAAATTTCTCTACACCTTTATTTCTTCAACCAGATGCAATGAAATATATGATATTTAGAGGAAACTATATAAGAGTAGTTACTAAAAAAAAATGTTGCTTTCCAAGTTTTCACAATTGCATCTAGGAGGCCACTGCATTCACGTTATGATCCTAGTCTCACGTTCCTGTCATCCTACTGCTGCAAATCTTGAGCTGTTCCCACAGGTTCTCAACTATTTTCCAATCTTCTTTAGCTCTAATTATATGTAGGTTGCTCTGAAATTAATGTCTCCCATCATACAGACATGGAAATTACAACAGATACAAGATACAGATACAGAGCAAACTCAGCTACAAAACACTATTTTTTCAACAGAGTCATCACCATGAGCTGTGCGTTTTTGCCAGCAATGAACATGAGTCTGCGTCACCCACCATCTCACTGTGCTAACATTCACTGCTCGGTCTCCAGAAATGTTCAGCAAGCATCAATGAATGTCAGTAGGTGCAATTATTTCCACATGGAAGAATTCAGTTCCACACCTTTGATTCATCTGCACTTCCATGTAAGATGCCATTCTGTAAGACTCTCCCTCTGCTGCCATCTGTCACATGGCAACAAAATGCAATAGAATACTGTTGGAAAGGTTCAGCCTCTACTGTCATGCCACCAACACCCACCTCTGATGTTGTTGGCCAGCATTATAAAACAGGAGGCATTAGTTTCAGAGCAGCCCTCTTACATTCACTGCCTCTACTTTTGAAGCCATTCTTCTCCACGCTTCTACCAAGCACACAGATCTTAACAGCTCAGATTCCAATCATTGTGCAAGATGCTATGGAGCATGCAGCACTGTGAGCACAGAAGCTGAAAGCTGTTCAGTTGTTTATTGTGCCTGAGTACAGACTTTTACCTTCAAGCATGTACTAAACAGAAATGGCCCTCAAATCATTCCCATTTATTACAGGATAAAATAATGTACATAATCAAGGATCATAAAAACAGAGTGCAAACTGGTTTGGAAAAACAGAAGTTATGGCAGAAAAATGGAATGAGGCAAGTGTACGCTGTTATCTCTTGCTCATTAATGGCTATGGACACAAGAGCATAGGTTGCAATGAATTCTACCACTATTTTGGTCACTGAAGGATCCTCAGAAAAAAAATCATGGAGCAGAGTGAAGCCTAAAACACACATATGAGTCACAGATAAGGGCAGGAGAGAAGTTCTGTGGACATTAGAATGTTTTAATCTCATAGGCCCAAAATGCTATTCCATGAAAAAGAAAAGTTATCTCTAGGGGAGTTCTGTTTGAAGGATTTTTACTGTATGTATCTTCAACCACAAGTTGACATGTATTTCATCTTTCAGCCACAATTTATATTTCTTTTATCACTTCTGTTCTAAAACAATGTGCTTTCCCATCTAGAATCTACGGCATCAGATACCCAGTACTGCCATATCGTTTTTCTAAAATTCCCTTTCCCCCTTTGCAGTCAATCAGCACTAGCAAATGCACAGAGAGACGTGGCATGAAGTACATACAATTCAGCTACTGCCATTTCAGACATGAATACAGAATTTTCAGGAAGAAAGAATAATAATACATCAGCAGGTAGCAAAAACAAATAAAAAAATAAGAATAGAGAGAAGGTGGGTGACTGTTCCCTTAGATCTCCCTTTTCAGTTGCACATCTTACTGCATTTGTTTCACTTCACTTCTGGCTGCAAGGGAAGGTAGCTTCTTTTTGCCTACCACTGATACTAAATACTAGAAAGATTTCTAATTCACACCTTCTTGCAACCTACTTCCAGCCACTATTTTTACTAGCAGCCTGTTTAGTGCAAAACAATACAGACAGAAATACCATCATTAATGTTACAGAATAGATCATAACTTTCCCTCTGTATCCTGAAGCACAACAAACTGTCAGCATCCAGGAATTACTGATGCAAGTAGCAGTTAACCACCAAATACTCACTCTTTTAAGACAAAGTAACAGAAAATCTTCCTCCTAAAAAGCCAATTCTTTAACTATATCAGTAAATACATATTTTATAACATAAGTTGCAGAAGAGAGACACACTGCAGGAATAGAAAATAACCTTGTGGATAAACACCCAATGTCACTCTGAGACTTGCAGCTCTGCACATTACATGCAAATAAGTTTTAATTTTTCTCAATTTGGAATCAACTATTTAAATTGATATTGAAGCACATTGATGAATTTAATTAGACAGTCTACTGCCTGAAGTTATTAGTAGCATATACTCTCGTGCCCTAGGTGACAAACTCACTGTTTTTATTATTATTGTATGGTAATTTCCATATCTTTTTTTGTAAGAAATTCTCCTTGGCCTAGATAATTGGTAGTTGTTCATGCATGTTTTATTAGTCTTCAAAATAACAACAAAAAAAAAAAACAAACACAAAAAGCTTTCCCAACAAATGCTATCCAGTAGGAAAGACTACTTGAACTGCATTTACTTCTATGGTAGATTTCCCTAGTTGGCCAATTAATTAGAAAGCATAAAGGTGATCTTAAAGTTCTTGTAAAAAGGAAAAAAAAGACATACAACCTAAAAAGCAGTATGTAACCTAAAAAAGACAGCTCGGGTTCACTGTTCCTGTCTTGAATCAATTCTGCTAGTGTACACAGAACTGCTTAAAATGTCATATTTAATATTTCTAGTACAAGATTCTAAGTCATCAAAACTGGCAAAGATGACTACATTTCCACATTTTGATTTTCCCACATTCAGCTAACACAGATCATTTAATTAAAAGCGATGGCACAAAAGGTTTACATACTGTGCCTGCATGTAATTCTGTAAAAAGAATACTGCTGTATTTGTACAGTGCTAAGAGGCACCGAAGTTAACAGAGGAAGTTACAAACCAGCATGACATAAAATGTCATTGTGAAGGTATTGATACAGCACCTTAAACAACAACAACAAAAGGGACTGCAGAGCAAACAAAGTTTATATGGGAACAAAAGACAGTACGACTCAACTGTTGTCACTGAAGTCATGTATTCTGCAAAGTTAATTTCTATAAATTTGCAGACTCACACTGACATTTCTTTCACGTAAGTAACAAAAATAACGGCAACACAAAGCTTCAATAAGAACCTTTGTAATTGACAAGTTAGCCTGGCACATCCAGAAAAGCAAGCTGGCACTCCAGCTACCTGGTACAGGAGTGAATGTTCAATTAATTCTTAATTCTCTCGAGATGTAGCAAAAGTTCTTCATAATAGTATGAAAAAATGGGAATATTAAGGTGGAATAATTATCGAGGTGGTAGCAATTTCTTTTCAGAAAAGCATTCACATACCCATTAGCTGTCTACCTGCAAAGTTCAGGCACTTCAGCAGTATGAGACAAAAAGATACACTCTTTATGCAGAACAGCAGTGGGATCTTCATCCTCAATTTCTACTTTTGCCACTATGACCATCCCATAACTTCCAAATAGCCACTCTTGGGGTCAATAGTGAGGGAACCAAGCACTACAAACTGGCTGACAAGCTTAACAACTTGTGGAGACTTGCATTTCATTTGGAATAGCTAAAATTTAAACACATATGGAAAACTGAAGTTCAGAACTGTAGACCTGTAATGAAAATGCTAATAGTTACATCTCTAGATGTAACCTCAAACATCGAATAAAAGAAGCAGTAACATGACAACTGAGTATTATTTTGCTCTACTTATGGATACTATTTCTTTTGGTCTACACATGTTATTTAAAGAGCTTTCTTGAACTCTTTAAGGAGGCAGAACTACAACTAAAAGAGAAAAGTAATATATTCAAATTTAAAGATGTGAAAAAAGATATCACCAAATTACAATAAGCAAAGACAGAAAATTCTATTGGTGGAAGAACACTTTAATTGCCATAATTTCACCACCACTTACAACTGATAAACAGGAGTTTCAAGATAGGATTAATGGCAGAAGGGATGGAAAAAAATAATTGTACAGGTCTTTTCTGGCTGTGCACAGTGTAGGTTCCAGCTTGATCTAACACAGAAATGGGAGAATATATTTAACAGGCATTCACACTAAATGCATGCAAAAAAAGCTTTTGACCAAATGTTCTTCCCTCTGTCCTAACCTCTTGCATCTCATTCCAGAGTCTGGAAAATGAAAATACAGAGAGGTTAAGTTAACAAGCTACTTTCAGAAACTGAACAAGCTAAAGCGTGTGGAATGACCAAACAGAAGCTGGGAGTAAGGAATTAATTGCCTGTTTGAATATGGCAATGAACTGAGCTCACTGAAATATGCAACTTTCTAAACAAGTCAGCCCTCTTTCTTAATTGGCATTCTTTTCTTTGCCATTTTTATGGTTATGTTCTTGAATACTAGTTTTGTTTAATTTCCCTTTACGTAAAGGTGTGGTTGCAGTTATCTCACTTGTACATCCTGTTATATAGACCTATTCTCTCTCAAGATTTTTAGCAGCATATTTCCTCCTGCTCAGTACAGAAGCAAGATGGATGGATGAAAAGTGTTATGCAAAACCTATTTTAGTAACAACAAAGAAATATCAATGAAAATTACTAAAGAAAACATTGCAGAAATAAATTAGTCTAAATGAAGTTGACATTGTCACTAAACTAAAAAAAAAAATCACAATAGTTATTCTTCGAAAAACAGTCCTTTCCCATGAACATAACACCAGTACAATGAAGAACATACACTGCATGTTGCTAAAGATCATGATTGACTGAGACGGGCATATTATCATGAAGAACTGGGGCATCCCACCTGATGATCTAGGTTCCTAATGACACTGGATGTCTTTTTATCCTCAACTGAGGAAAAAGTCCTCCTTTGCAATTTTTTTTTTTTTTTTTTCCTGAGAGGAGTAATTATCAGAAAGCTTTTCTAGGAAAAGCTGGGTTTAAAAGTGTGACAAAAAAATTATTGACTTGCTCTATTCAATGGAAATTTAAGACTACTATCTGAACAGTACACCGTATAGGAAGAAGTCTTATGGCTATCATAAATTCCAGTTTCTAGAACCATTAAATCACAGTAAGCTGTTACCAAAATAAACTAAAACAAAGCAGTTTCAAGATCAAGTGTTGTTCTGTGTTGAATTTAAAGAGAGATTGGAAACTCACATTCTCATGGCTAAACAAAAAGTTTACATTTTGGAATAGTACTGCTCTCACACACAAGATCTTGTTAACTTTTTGACAATCTGTATTTTTATGTTAGTACTTTTGAGAGGATCATAATTTCCCTTTATATAGAGGGGGGGGGAAAAAAAAACATGCAAAAGACTCAGAAATGTACCAGAGAAGAAATGCTGTGTTCAGATTTGCTGAAGATTGGTTTCCTGACATAAGCATGGTCTCCACTATTTTGGAAGAACAGGACAAGATCTATTCCCTCCTGCTCGATGGCAAAGCATCACTCATACCTATTCTTAAGAAGAGGTGCAAATTGTCAATGCCTCACAAGACATTACGCGGTAACTTAGTGCATGGGAATCTCAGCATTAAAAAAAAAGAGATTTCAGAAAGGAAAAAAAAACAACACCAAAAAGTGGAGGCTAAGAGCATGTTTTAATGAGCATGTTAATGACCCAAACAAGAATGAAGAGACCCATCATCCCAGACTCTCATTAATTGTTTACAAAATGTGTTGGCCAGAAATCATTAATGTTGTGAGAAGCTGCTGTAGTAGTTTTAATCAACTCCCAAATCTTCCGTAATTATACTCTTGTGGCTCAGCTTGTTTTATTTATTTGGTTTTCAGTTCTGTATTAGAAGTATCCAGCGTGGCTGCTAGATTATTCATAGAAAAAAAAAATTACAGATCCGATGCATTACTTCACTTTAAAAGTAACAATAACTTCTTCTAAGTGTAAAGTCTAGTTTGATGCAGCTGTGGCAAGCAAGTTGTTCTTCCACAGTACAGCCACCTCAAGCACAACAACACAAAACTCCGAAACCCAGAAGACAGTATGCGGATAATCCAGCTTCCCTACTTTCAGCATACTTCTTTAAAAAGCTTTCCAGTAACAGTGTTCTAAAAAAAAAAAAAAACAAAAAAAAAACTGGTTAGTAGGACTTTGCCTACTTGCAAATATATTACTACATAAATTCCATACATTAACTGGAAGATACAAAAGGAGCTTTCATAGCTACATTCACAAATCCTGACTGTGAAAGCTCTTTGCTTTGTTACTAGTCAACTGTATTAGCCATTGCCTAGGTGTATTAGTTATGCAGCTGGCATAGACAGTAGAATGAATGAGCATTTTTTGTCATGAACTATGTGAAGTCTGACACGAAATTTTACAGGGTTCCTAAAAGGAGTAAAGAATATAACTTCATGCCTTCTCAGCAAGAGAAAAGCACAGCTTGTAAGTAAGAAACAAACGAGAAAGACCGAAAGTCTGAATTTAGAATTTAGAAGTTTACATAAACAAATGACTGCAGAAAGAATATTCATTATTATACAACTCCAGCATTTTTTGCTGTCCTGACCTTCTCCACAAGGCTGTAAGAATGGATCCAAACGTGATCCAGAGTTGGAAGTATTTGGAGAAGATGCATATTTTTAAAACTGAATAAAACATGCAGGAATAAAAAAAACAACAAAAAAACATGTTGCAGAGATGGAGGAGCCTGAACATCTGAAGTCAAAAAAGGCAGCCAAGTCAAAATGGCCCAAAATTAGCCTCTGAGTGTTAAATCAGTTCTATAATCTTGTGAGTTTGTAAAGCTTGTAAGGAGTTGTTAAGATTTAAAAATAAGTATGGGAACTCTATGCCTATACATTTTAAATTTGGATTTGCTCCTTCTGAACATTCTAAACTGTAACTGTTTATTTGAATCAACAAACACACACCCTGCTCCTTCTTCACCACTGGCCACATAAATCCCAAAAAGATCTGTAAGCTGAAGAAAGTCTCTGGTCTGAATACCCCACTAACAATGAGGTTGTTAGGCAAATATCAAATTGTAAAGCAAAATCAAAGCAACTCTGTTTATTAGTCCTTAATGCATATTCAGAAGTCTAACCAAGGATAGATTTAGCTGGCAAGATCTTTCTTTCTGGCAATGGAACACAGAAGCTGGAAAGAATACAGCTCAATTTTCTGAACTTAACACAAGCTTTCTAGAGATGTTAACATAAAGAAAAAAGGGATCTCAAACTGTGAAGTAAACTTAATTTTCACTGATATAATCAATGCAAGATCTTGAAGGACAGGGCTTCTATTTTGTATTTTTACACTTAAAAGTCAGTAAAAAAAAAATAGCATGTTTTAGAAGTGTTACTATTAACATGCAAATCCTCAGCATCAGAATTCCCAGGCAAGTAACATAAACACCCTTCTAACCATGCACAGCAACCCCAATTCACGGCAAGTCAAGTGAATCTCATTATCACATCTTTTGCACACTGCAGATGAGGTGCTACTTCCTGGCAGCAAACAGGAACCGGTGGGCCTCTTCACAGGAGGAATGGATTTTGACAAATCATGACTGGCAGCTATAGTTCTTCTCCAAACAATGAATGAGCTCTTTGGAGACCCTTGGAAAAGAATGGCTCTTTAAGTGAAAAGAGGATGGCACCTTGTGAAGGGCTCCTTTTCCAGTCTTTTTTTGATCTTTCCTATAGGATAAACTGGGAACAGGGATTTTTGAATTACTGATCCTAAGAATGACTTGAGGAAAATAAAATCATGAAATGTAAATGTTGTTCATTCACTAAATACATGCTTTGGGGAAATACCAGTCATTTTCCTACTTTATTTTTCCTCCAGAATAAATGCTAAATAGAGGCAAAAATAAATAAAAAATATAAAAAATTAATAGACTTTGCTTGGATAGCATTCCCCTAAGGAAAAAAAAAAATAAAAAAAATCAAGATCTCATAATTGCTGTAATTGTTTTTGATGTTGGTTAAGCTAAGTGATAAAAATGGGACACAAAAACACCACATTTCAATATAAAAAATATAATTCAGTATATGCCCTCTAGGAACGCATCTCTGTTTATAGTTTGATCAATCACTCTTTCTAAAAGTGCAAACTTAATTTTACCTTTAAAGCAGGCATTTTTATCTGATGAGATTGACAAAGCTGAAGCAGCACCTCAGCTGCAAAGGACTGGCTGTATGTCAGACCTTCACGCGTACAAGAAAAGATGTTGATCCCAAGACATTTCTATTACCACCACTAAGATTGTTCTGAACCCCCTCCTGAAATCTGTGTTTGACTTTCTGTGTGAGACTGCAGCAGGGATAACGGAGGGGTAGGCAGAACACAAAGACAGGAATCATCCATGAAAGGCTTAGGTGCATCAGGAAAACAGTGAGTGATGCGGCAGGGAGGCTGGGGGCAAAGATCAGCTCCTCTGCTTCTGGAAGTCACTGTGGCACTCATACAACACGTGCTGGCTGTGAGCCTTGGCCTGTGCCAGGCCTCCCCTCTGCCTCCTGTTCCATGCTGCAAATTGGGCCAGAGCAAAGCTGCCATACTCAAATACTGACTGAAATAAATTCTAGAAAATTTATTTTCTCTAGTACCAGGTGGATGAATATTCTTATTTTCTGAAACTGTACAGCCGATGTACAGTGAGGCACTTGAGGCAGCTGCACGTAATGAAAACATTTGAGAAATTCATGCGCTTTTCAGTGTTCAGACTGCTTCTGGTATTGCTTTCTAGAAATTCTGATGCATGTGAGATTTTCTTCTGTGTTCAATAGTTTTTGCCTTTAAGAGCAAAAAGGGGATAAATACATACAAGGTAGAGCATATGCAGCAATAAACACTAAATATAATCCTAAAAAGTGATACAGACTTTGAAAGAAGTGACCAAGCTGACATAATATATACACTTTACAGTAAAACAATTCACAGTTGGGTCATGAAGATTAACTCAAGATGTAGGCTCACTCGTTGCATAGCTAATCACAAGTAGCACTCCTGTGATTTACAATCAGTGTATTAAATTCTGTTTTATATATTTCTCTTCAGAGACTATCTCTTTCCTCCCTTCTTTCCAAGAATTACAATCCCTTCACCTTTAGAATACTGCTTGTCCATTAAAATACTGGACAACTTGCTAGAGATAAGAGCATGGAGAGACAAGTCTTACAGAGTGAAATAAATAGTTTTCTCTTTATTTCAATAGAGGAGCTCCGAGGCTACTCTGTCAAGAAAGGAGCTCTCTGCTGCAAAGTGTCCAGTGGGATTTCACTCTGTAGAGAAATCCTAAGCACTTGAGCACAAGTCTCTGACTATGACACCCCCAGATTTCACAGAGGCCACTCCATAAACTGATGATGCTTCACTCAGCAATAAAATTTTACAGCATAACATATCTGCAAGTTAAAACATTGTAACAGCAGCTACCCACCATCAGAAGCAAAATACAGGACCTGAGCTCTGCAGTGTTAATTTAATGCTACCAGCAGAGCCAAACCTGGGTTGTTTTTCTCTTTGCTATTTTTTTTTTTTTTTATTGAATGACCCACTGCACAATATTTGTGGTTTATTTCTTCCACTACATTTCCTTTTCTTGGCATGTTGTCCCAGCACATACCAGGCTGTCAGCTCTGACTTCCGAGCTTTTTATAATAAGGAAGGGCAGCAAGTAAGGTTTCCTCACAGACACATGCTCAGGAGCAACCAGCAAACCCTCTGCACCCTTACAACTTTTTAGCATTGCTATCAATGCAAATACAAAGGCAGAGAATAGGCGATGTTACTGTCTTTTGCAGGAGAGGGCCTCTTGATGCACCAGGGTAGCATGTTCCAAAAAACTCATAAGGTTTGCTAAGAGAAGCTCAAAGTCCTTAGTGCATCACTCACAGAAAATGGGGACAGTGTGGAAAGCAGGCTGCTGAGCATCCAGACTTGATGCTCAATGACAGGTCCATGCCCTCCTAAAAATATAGAACTAAAGAATCACAGAAAACAATAAAACAAACTAACAAAACACAGCAGCAAACAAAATCTACATAAAAGCAACAACATAAGGTATAAAGACAAAGCGACTGAATCATCTAGATGTTCCTTCAGTTTGATACTGAATAGTAAAAGTGTTTGGAAAAAAAATATATATATATATATAATTTGTGAGTGAAAGAAAACAACCATAAAAATCTCCAACAATTTATCTCTGTTTTAAGCTTCTGGAATTGGGAATTTTTTAAAAAATGAATGTTGCTACAACTAAAATATTCAACATTTCTTTATAACTTTGGACATTAAAATTGATGCATCAAAATAGAACTTTAAATTCATAAGTGGAAGAATACGAGAAAAAATCATGACAAAATTTAACTTAAGTATGAAAGTCTGTACTTCCAATGTTTCTTTCCCTACAAATAAATGCTTCACACACAGAGGCTAGTGATCCACAAAGCACTTAACAGTTAATGTCACCTAATTTCAGAATCTGTATTTCAGTTCCTAGTCAAGACAGACAAACTGCTGTCAGCACACATTATCCAGCATTCAAAAGAGACCATGCTGATCAGCTGCCACTCAGCAGCATCTGACAGCGCAGGATTTGGTTCGTATGACTTCTCCTGTAACCTTCCCTCTGACTTTGAGAGTAAAGCTCACTTTCTTCCTTTCTCTTGATCTCACTGCTCTCAGCATAGGTGACTTCAATTTCCACTTTAATGAACATCTTTCCAGTGCTTCTCATTAACCTTCCTTTTCACTCTCCTGCTCCAGACCATCTTTCACAGTCACTGCCTTGTTGATTCAGGACCTGACCCAGTAAACCTGTATACTCATGAATAATTTTACTCTTGAGGATAGCCAGGCTGACTTCTGTACAGTTTCTACTAGAAGTTAAATTACTTACATGAATATTGTGAAGAGCATGTGGGTTGGTTTTTGTTCGATTTTATTTTTGTTTTGTTTTAGATGCTGTTTGATTGGCTTGCTTGTTTGTTTCCCTCCCCCCCACACACACTTTTTTCCCCTGTTTTCTTCCTGACCTTTCAGTGTTACTTCTGACATCTTCAGTATTACTAGTATCTTCAATTCTATTAATTTATTTTAGGTTTTCAAGTTCTTTCATTAGAACATAGCAAATAATTTATAAAGCACAATTGGATGTACATATATGCTATATTGCAACTATGTACTTGCCTTTAATTAGACAGATATAATATATACTCTAACTATTTTTAAGTATTTGTAAGGATGACTGAGTTCTTTCACAGAATTGAGAAGATGTTCAAACATGCAGTGGTATTACACATGAGAGGTTCTGTGATGCAGGACTCGTGTAAACTCTCCATGCAGTAAGTACATGCTGGAATCACACATACCCATTAATGCTTGCACATTTGTTTTCACTGTCTGCAAATGTTCACTCTAGTTAAGCTCATTGTTTTGACTCCTTGTAAGAATAACAGAAGAGGAATGAAACCAAGAAGATACGTCCAGAAAACTGAATACAAATTTGCAAATGAGTTTTCCAGTATATAGCCAGCTTTAGTTTTGCTTTAGTCTCCTTACATTTGCCATAAACAATTCTATATCCTATCTTCTTTGAAGAAATATTTCCTGGTCTCATCATTCCTAATGCTTTTCCAGTCATGTGTAACCATGTTACACTAACATCTCTACATTCATCCATGCACTTTCATACATTTTACCTGAACAATCTACAGTGCATTCCTTGTGTCCATCATTTCACTCTCTCCATCTTTAGAACCGATTCCTGCTTTTCTTTTACAGCCCACCACATTTTTCCTTTCTGAATTTGCTCTCCCCTACTTCCTGAGGATCTACACAAAAGTCTAGACTATCTAAAAAAAATAAATGTGTTCTAACCATTTGGAATACCATTTACTGGTCCTTTAACACTTATTTGTTTTAATGTTGAAACTAATCCTGAATTTAAAAGGCTACAATTAATTTGGATTGCAGGACTAACCCCTAAAAATATCTTAATGAAAGTAGATATTCCTTAGAAGTATTTCTTATCAACAATAAAGACATACATGCAAAATTCTAATAAAATTTACATTTATATGTACTGGAGAGACTGAATACATAAATTAAAATTCAAATCTAGATAAATTAGCAGAGACAGAATCCTATCCAAGAGGCAAGAATTAAATAGCATCTCAACACCTGAAAATTATGATAACAAAACCAATGTTCTCCGTTGGAAGCTGAACAGAGTGGATTATCTCTACTGTTTGACAAGGGGGTTGACAGTAATAACTATGCTAACATGCTGGAACATCCTTGATCTCATCACTTCACCTCTTTGATTTTAAGATGACTGTACCTTCAAAATTAAATATTGCTCTCATCATTGATGCTGTCTAATGTGAAGACAATGCACTGCACTATTCTGATAGTTGAGTTCTGCGCTGCCTTGGAAGGCACTAGTTAGGGAGCCCTCAACAGAGAACAAATCAGAATCAAACAACAAAATATTCAGATATGTAGCAACCAGTCAACTCAATCACATGCAGAGATACTCATGCATTATTCATTCTATGAAATCTGGGAGTTTTTCCAGAAAATATGCCACAGACTAGAGAAAGGGTTTATCAACGGTTTTCAAATCAGCATGTTTTATCTAATACAATAACTATTTATTTACTGAGGATATTTATACCTCAGAGCTTTTCCAGGCTTAATTGATTCTTTTCATCAAGATCCTCTGCACTGGGAAAACCCACTCACAAAGAAATCTGAGAAGAGACTATTCTGACTATCTACAAAATGGTTTAGATAATAATGGGGGCGAAGTTATGGATCTGCTAGCATTTCAATTACCAGATTCGTTTCTTTGGAGTTATTCTACAAGGTCATTCTCATTTAAAGGATGGCAAAAAAATAGCTTTTCATTTTATAACAGTTTATATGGACTTAATTACTAGTCACAAGAGTTACAATTAGGAAAATCAGTTTGTAAATATATCACTTGCATTGACATAAATTGTAAAATCAATTATTAGGATATAAAAATGATAGAAACATAGACTGAGCACAATTTACATCAGTATATTTCTCCTCTGTGATAATGTGTGTTATTTTCACCATTTTAAAATAAGAGCAGGAATAGAAGCTGCTAAATGAATATGATCTACTCAAGGTAAATAAAATACAGTTTTACCAAGACTTTAGTCAATCTCCAGCTCAATGAAAGACTGTGTTATTTCTCATGTGTCCTAAAATGATAGCAACACAGCTCAGCAAATTGATTGCAGCCTGAGTACAATAACCTTAAACAAGTTACTTAACCTTTCCTTACCTTAATTTCCTAGCCTTTTGAAGAGGGTAAAGCACATTCAGATTTTTGGTTCAAAAACCCTAGGCAAAAACATAATGTTGTAATTAATAATAAAATATTAATAAGCATTTAATTAGGCTAATTCTAAAAGTTCTAAATTCTTAACTCAGTATAGATGAAATCATCATTTTTAACCAGACAAACATTTGAGTAAAACCCAATATAAATCAGCAAAGGCTGTTCTAGTAACAGAAACGGTTGCTACATCATTAAGAACAATTTCAGCTGCTTAAGGCTTTCATAATCATTTGCATTTTGTTTTCAAACTTTTTACTAGACCATCGACTAGTCATTATCCTAGCACAACTAAAGTGGGACGGAATCGATGTCCTGTAGACTGTTTCCTCAGCTGTTTCTGATAAACAGCACCTAACAAGTTAGAAAAAAAAATCCATTTTGATACTGCTTCCCAATTAGACCTGTTAAAAGCTCTTTGAATGACTGAATTTGGTTTAGTTTTACACCCAGATAAGTTGCTAAGCTAATAATTTTAATGGAAGAGTATTGTACCACTTCTAGCAGCTCTCAACAGTTTTCAAACTGAGCAAATCAAATTGTAATTGTTTTCTTAGGATTCACCATCTATGTACTTGACAACTTTCAGAATTTTAGTCACACTTTCAGAGCAGCAGCTGACCTAGATACATGCTTAGGAAATCATGTAATTAATATCATATAATGAGACAGCTCTTTTCACATGCTCAACCAAACGCAGTTCCTCTGTAAACATCTGCAAAGTCACTCTTTCATTTTAGTTTTGACTGGTAACTTCCAATAGCACTGTAACTAAGATGTCCCAGTGTTTATTTTGACCATCTCAGATCTCTTGAAGCACAGATTCTGAAATATTCTCATTAAAGAGCATCTTCCATGCAATTAAAATATCTAATCTACATTTTCCTTCTGCACCAGCGAAGTCTGAAAGTGTTCATTCCTTTTTTTTTTTCCCCCCACTCAGGTTGAACTCTGTCCTTCCTCTTCTTACTCTTAGCCTATCTTCATGTTGCATTATCTGTTTTCTTTAACTTATAACACTTTCCATTTGCAGTTCCACTTAATTGTCAACATAACTAAGTTACGCATACTTCAGTTTAATGAAACTGTTTTCACATCTTAACAGTCTGGGTCACCAACTGAAAAGAATATTAAAAAAAAGTAATCAAACACAAAGATCTTGCTAATGGGCCTGTCACTAAGAAACAACATTAAAAACAACAACTAGAGGATTCTTAAGTTTCACTGCAATCTCCCAGGACTGTTCATGTCTGTTCAGTGTACTCAGTGTTTAAAACCTAACATTTCCAAACCACTCACTGCCATTGCTCCAGTTTACACGGAACACCTTTTTACTTTTTGTACTGAATTTTCAGTGTTAATGCTGCTAATGATCTTCTTGAAGCATTATCTAAGCTGTTATTAACAGCTGGGATCCAAAAACCTATTCCTTTGGAAACCTGAAGTCCATCATAACTAAATCACATTCTTCTGAGTAGAGAGTAAACAGTATTCCAAAGTAGTGCTGAGTGCCTTAAGGAGCAATTATCGTAAATATATTTAAAAGCTGTGGTGTAGGACAGTTAAAAAGAGACATAATGTACTATTTCTGTATTAGCAGACTTTACATGCAAGTCTTTACATTGAGCATGGACAGAAACATTCTTGTTTTACATGAAATATTAAATTAAAAATTTACTTTGAAAGAACAGATAACCTGATGCCACTGTTATTTATGCTGGCCACCCTGGAATAAAGGTATTTGTTCTTTCACAGATAGATGAAGAAACAGGCTTAGTGTACAGAAATAGCTCTTGAAATAATTTACCATAGTAACTGATGGTTATTTTTTTTTGCTATAAATAATTGCTTTCCACTGCTCCTATTTACTTTTGCTGTGATTCTTTCATATTACTTGAACATAGTGAAAAATAAAGACTTCATAGCCATTGATGACGAGATTCTTCGCAATCTCTTTCAAAAAAAGATGACAGTTTTCAGGGCAAAATGCAGAGAGAACTGTATTTTTATAGCAAAAAGTGATAAAAGACTAACAGATATCCCAGAGACCACAAAAGCATGCATTTGTAGTCAAAACATTACTTGTTGATAGGAATAAAATAGAATTCTTCATTTGAAATAAAAACTGCTTTATTTTATCAGGGTGATGTTTCTTAAAGAGTCAAAGCAACAGTATTCAAGTAAAAAAAATTATGAAGTACTAGACAGCAGCTATCAGTAATATATTTTTCTTCATTATGGGTGAATGGCATGAAGCACCAATTACTGCATACAAATGTTTACATTAGTGTGAAAACTGCTAACTACATTTAATTGTTCACAGGAACTCATATGCTTTAGGGTAAAATGAGCAAGTATAAACACCTATAGCCAGTAAATAATTTAGTTGTCATTTTCATATCCTAGAGAAGTTGAACTGTGGCTGATTCACTGATTCAGCATGAGTAAAAATTAAATTCCTTTTCCAAAAGGTTTCCAGTAAGCTTTGTTTTAGAGACTACATATGATCAAGCATAACAAATCCAAAAGATGGCTTATTCTGTATGTTATTTGCATTTTGAAACATCAGTAACATCTAATGTGAAGAAGAAAATCTTCGAGCCCAGTATAATGATTTTATTCCAACAGATAAGCATCTAAATTGCTCCTGGCACCAGAACCAAGCCACATTGTGACACTTAATCTTCCAAGACAAGTCCGCTAAAACATACCCAAAAAACAGCACCAAACCTTAGTATGTAACGTTTTGTTTTCTAAATCTATTTAGGAATCTGCATAGATCTCCATCCACAAACTTTTTGAGAACACACATAATTCTGAGGTCCTTTGTCAATAAAGGAACAACAACCTGAAGAAGTGTTTTTTCTTTCTTTCAGGAACAAATTAGGTCAAACGAATGAAGCAGGCAGCAAAGCAGCCTGAGTTGGATCTTTAATTAGCAAATGGTTTATAGAATTAGCTCTGGTTTTTGTTTTTACTTTTTCTCAGTTCTTTGGTTTATGGAAATCTGTGTTCACATGAGAATAAGATTACCAGTGAACCATTTGTATACCAGTGCTTACACTGATTGCCCATGACATCCATACGATGGCAATACTACCAATCTTGAGAGAGTCTAAATGCACCACAATGATTTCCAGTTTAGTAATCATTTGTAGTGACGGCAAGTAAATTTAACATTCAGGGCTATTCCTCCTTTCTACCGTGGTCATTTTAATAATGAGTGGCCAATTCACTGTTCAAAACGGATGCTGAGTATGGTAAAACCAGCTAGCTAATGATGTCAGTCAGCCTCACCAACAAGACATAGCTGACATCTTACCTCATCAGCAGTTGGAACAATTTTAAAGTCCATTATAACAGATATAAATTTCCAGACAGCCCACTGCTACTACTGACCATAAATTTAGCTTGATGTCCTTAATTTGCTAAGTTTTGTATTCTTGAAAAGTATACTGCATCGCAGAATGTACTGCTCTGCCTAAGACCTTCAATTTCTGCTACTCAAATGATCTCTGGCCCTACTGCTGATTAAACATATTGTTAATGTTTCAGCTGACATATTTTCCTAGGCTGTGGAGGCATGCATGCATGTGTCTCAATGGTGATGATTTGTGAATACTTATGAACTGATCCACATGCATAGCACTGAAAAAAACCTGTTCAAATGTAAGTTCGGAAACATCAGTAACAATAGCTTGACAACATGATGACAAATAAAGGCCAAAGAAGGCAGGACAAAAAAAAAAATCTTTAAAATGACAAATTTTGAAAAAGACAAAAATCATATGTACTGAGATAAAGGCTAGGAATGAATGCAAGGAAAAATAGAGGATAAGAAAAAGCAAAAATGGAGCCAAAAAGTGTGATATTAATAATAAATATAACAAAATTATAAAGACTAATCAAGGGATTAAAACGATTAGAACAAATATATCATTTCAGACTATTAAGAAAGTGCAGAGCAAAAGAATCCATCAAATTGATTTACTAAGGCAGAACAGTCATTAGAAGGACTAAGAAAATGAATGCTAAAAAATGTAGGACTAAAGTACAAATGTGTGATCAATAATCACTAAGTTCTTATTAGAAAAACCACCAATGACTAAACAAGGATGTTTTGGAAAAGACACTTCACAGCTAGAAAAGGAGAATGGGTTCAGTTGCTATCTATCAAGGTGATACTCTGAATTACTGAGTTTACACAAATGGAAGGTCATGTTTTAGGTATTTCTGCAGATGAATGTGAAACAGCAAACAAAACAGTTGTAATCATGTCAGAACAAGCATTTAGACAACAACTCTGAAATTGTTAGGCTCTAGACAAAACAACTCATACACACACAAAACAACCAACAAAAGAAGAAAAACACAAAAGAAGTACATTCTAAAACCTTCGACAGAAGTTCCAATGGATACTTCCAGGAGACAGGGCTCTAAAAACTGAAATACCTCTTTCTTTCAGAGTTAGTTGACATATGACAAACAACATAATAGAACCATCTTTCTGTCACCACTTAAACCTGCTGGGGAACATTTCTAATATCTTCAGGGTTAGCACATTGTCACAAGCCCTGTGTTTCCAGATGGAATATTTTATTCTTGAGGAGACCTTCTGAAATTCAAAGAGGATACTCCAATCAAGTAGAAAAGATCATGAAGGAAAGTTAATATTCAATTTCTTTCTTTTTTTTGGGAATTTTACAATATAAATTTAAATAATAGACAAATCACATATATAGACAGATCACATATTGCAGCTGGATTGGGAATAATGTTGGATTTTGATTAGATTTTGTTAACAGTTCTGACTATTTATTTGAGGGTGTCCAATGTTAACAACACTGAAATGAGCAAATCCCAGAACCAGCTGCAGTCACCTTTTCTCTAAGGATCCTTCCATTCTTACATGAATGTTATTTCCTTTTATTACTTACATGATCTTGGAGAGTCAATAAAAACTGCTCAAAAAGATAACTCCTCTTGTGCTCCCTATTCACTCAGCTCTGGAAGGCTTCACAGCTGGTCTTTCTGTTCTTTTTTTTAAAACTATGTATACTGAATTCCATTGCAGAAGCCATTATAAGGTTTTAACAATTATAAGTTATCCATAAAAGCTGGATGAGCTCATGACCTCCACTACCATCTGTGTGATATTGCTGTGAAAGGACTTGGTTTTTAACACCAGGAATGTCTTTATAAAAGTAATAACAATAAAACTATCCATGTTCAGGAATATTTCCTTCAGAGCTCAAATTATTTGTCCACAAGCACTCTTGGAGGTGTTCAGCAGTTTTCAAGAAAAAAAAAAAAAAGCCGTTCTGCACTTAGTTAAATCAGCATGTTCCTGTTTTTGATAAGCTCTCCCCTCTGGTTACAGCTACTAAGGATAACAGAAATTTGGACATTTAAACTAAAACTGTTCAGAACTCTCTCAGCATCCAGTACTATAATACCGAGAGTCAGAGCCAAATTCCAGTTCCCCAAACACATATAGCTTAATTAGGAACTTTTCTTCTACAGAGAAATGAGGTTGATTTCTTTATTGTTTTCATTAATATTATTATTATTCTCTGTTAGCACATTGTAATGAAACAAGTTATTTCCTGGGCAGTACCAACCTGATATACTACAGAGTCTAGAGATGGACATAACTGCTACATAACTCAGCATTTCTGAAATTCAGGAAGGTCTGAATATGATTTTTGGTCTACCTTGATCTGTAATAAGCCAACTAAACGTTATACTCTGGCTGGGAGCATTTGTAGTTGAGGAGACACCTCAGGGTCAGGACAACTGTACAGGGAAGATGTAACCATAAAAGATATTCCTCTTCAAGGCTTAGGCAGTTGTATAGATTTGCTAAACATCTCCTTTACAAAGGCAAGCGTGCAGGTACCCCTGTGTCAAAGTAAACTGTTATTTTCTAAAAAAATATTATCCAACTGAGTAAACATTCAGATTTATTAATTCAAAAATATTTTTAAAGTTCCAGCATAAGATTAATCATGCAGTAAACATCTGAAATACATTGTATCTTAATTAATACTTGAGAAGAAATTCCTATTTTATTTTATAGTATTACTTTACACACTATCAGTTAGGTACTGAAATTAACACCCTGAAAGCTTCAAGTGGAACCTAAATGTTGTAGCCTATATTATTCCAAGAGTAAATGGTTTTCTAAGCAGTGCTGAGCTGTTGCATATTCCGGCATTCCTTTCTTCACATTACTTTCTTGTGCAAAACTAAAAAACCAACACATAACCCCACGCACTCATACTGTTAGAATAACCTAAGCCCAAATAAAAAGATCTCACCACAGTGCACAGAGAACCTGAACCATATATCCTACAGAAAGTGACATTTCAATTAATAATTTGGATTATTCATATTTTTATCCCCTAAGCTCTTATAAAAATCAACTCCAGAGTTGTGCAAAATACTTACTAAGTATGAAAATTTACTGCATCAAAACATTTATAATCCTGTTGTGAAGATCCATAGGATACAAATGAGTATCAGATATTGCTCTATAAAGCAACCTTAGTTTTCTCTGTGATACACCAATATTTGTAGCAGAACTGACTTTGGAGAAATTAAAGGGAAGACACCACAGAGGCAGGAAGAATGCACAAATCCAGAGCAGATTTAGTCTGAGATAGCTTTTTGAAATTGAATTAATACAATTTAACTACACTTACATGACAATTAATGTACTCTTTAAAATTAATTCACTGTATATGATTTACTCTCCTATAAAATGTTCAAGGACAGAACACTTGATGACTTGGTCTTGTGATCTGAGACAAATTCAAGACTGATAACTCTTCCCAGTGTCTAGAAACAGCAACAAGAAGAATCACTCCACCAAAAAAAGAAAAAAATAATTTGTACACTCACATTCTCTTCATTTCAGCTTATGAAGGGCAGCAAAATAATTTGATAAATCAGGAAATAATGTATTTCATTAGCAGCTAACTGTGCTAACTGCAGCTTAATTTTCTTTGAACTCACCAGTGCATATGATTCTTAGAATGAATAAAAGAAAGAAAATGCTAAGTCTTTTCCCCGTGTAAGTTGGCTTTCATTATTTTCTTTCACTTTTTCATCATGTCAATCAAATGAATTTTTTTCCTTTGTAAACTTGCATGAGATCAACTCAGTGCTGGTACAGTAGTTTATTCACATGAAAATGTCAAACCAAGTAAGTAAATAAATAAAAGTGAGTATCTTCCCTGCACGTTTTTATTTACTAGTCCCAGGAATTGGTTCTGTGTATGGATATAAAAGCAATAACGTAAAGTAGCAGAGATACTTGCATCATAAAATGGAGAGGGGGAAGAGGGATGATACTGCTACAAATGTAAACTGCAATCCCAACCCCCACAATAACCCAGAAGATTACCAAGCAATTACAAAAAGCCCAGGTAAGGCTAGTTTTCACATTGTTTTCAGTGGCAGAAACTGAATTGGTCCTTAAAAAAAATACAAACTCTATCAGCAATTTTGTCCTAGTATGTTCTTGCTACAGTACCACCTCATTTATCTCAGCCTGTACCATTCTTGTATGCAGTGCTCCATTTCCATTTGTGGCTCAGTGCTGGGACAGTGCATCACTGACTGTGTCTTCCAACTGAAGGTAGCAGACTTTGTGTGTGATTTCTGGTTGACAGATATTGTTTGTGATTATTGATGCTAAGCAAGCTTTAGCTGTCTGTGTTACAACACTACAGATTTATCTTTCCCACTGTAGATAACAAGATGCTCTGTTTACCAATATGTTCTGTCCTCCTGACACAGAGAATTGAAACATGAGATAACACTGCAAGAGCTGAATGAAAGTCATGCTGTGCTCTGAAGTGACCCAAGTACCCAAAGCTGGAACTACTGCATATTCTGCAAATACACATCATTTCTGTGGTTGTTTCCCCCACAGAACATGAACCCTTCTCCTTTAATCTCAAGTTGTGCCCTGTTGAGAACCATTGCTCAATGTGTTTGAGAGCACCTAAGGCAGATGAGGCACTGCAGATGAACAGCTTTGAGGTTCCAAACACCAGCATGGTTCAGCAGCAACAGCCTCTCCTGCCTGGCACAGTTCTAACAAGATAGAATTGAGCAGAAGTAGATGTGGAAAGTAAAGCATTTCACAGTTTTAAACAGGCAAGTAAATTATGAAAAAGAATATTTCCCTTTTCGTAAAAGGCACCTATTCCAAGGAGTATCCATAATGAAAAAGCTCTTGGAGCCAAGAGCACTAGTGCAGAAAATGAATGTTTTTTTTCTTCCATCTGTAGTCAAATAATCACATCAATCCCTAGTATTTCTTAACTGTACATATGGAAGAACATTCTGTATCTTAAGCCTCCCAGGTACTCCCCATCCCCCACTTCTCCAGCATAGTTTTTGTCATTTGCAATATTACATTCAAAAAAGTCCATGTTAGCTTCTCTCAACACCAGCGAGAAAGCTCTACAGGACTCTTTGTTTGTCCTCCATTTTTAAGATATGGAGATTGTAGTTGGATCAGATTTTACAGGCTTTTTTTTTTTAAATGTCCAGAAACAATTGAAAAAGAATGTGAAGTAAATATCTTAATATTCAGTTCTTCTGAAAAATTAGGATGAAACCCAAAGAAACATAACACAGCACTAGCACTGCCCTACATTCTAGAAGTCCCATGCTTTAAGGCAGCCTCATGCTGTTTACTCCTACCTGGTGCAACCCAAAGCACTCTACACTGTGTTTCCTCACAGTGTAGCCCTGAGTATATCTCCATTCTCACTGTTGCCTGCATACATTTTTATACATCATTCTTACCTGTTTCTATTCTTCATTTTTTCATCTTCTGTACTTAGATTCTTAAAGAAGTATTCCGCACCCTATTAATAACTTTCCCCTATCCCCTTTATGTTCAAAGAATCCCATTTCAACTGTGAAATTTCTACACTAATCTTTAGAACACACGACACTAACACTTACGAATTACTTATGAACCATTTTTTTTACACACAGAGGTAACAGCAAGAAAATTCACTTCAGTCATCCGTGTTTTACTCTATCTTATCACTTTATTTTTGGTTTACCAGCGGTATTAATTTGACTTTCTTTTAAAAATATAATAAATACTTTCCTTTTAAAATCAAATTTTCTGTTGTCTATTTCGTAGTAAGTACAGAACACTAGCTAAAATTTAAATTATTCTAGATCTTATAGCTTTTATATTGGTGTGAATTACTTAACGGGTTGAAGAAAAAGAGGAAATTTCCCTCTAAATAAAAAGACACTGAATATAATTATTTCTATTTAAAAACAGTATTCTATGCCTTGACATCAAATTAGAAGCAAGTTCACAAGCATGTAATCCTAACCACTTTCTTTAGTGGCTTAATTCTCATTAGATCAAAATTAAGTGTGCAGTATATTGTATTTATTCAACCCTTCATAATTCTGTACATTTTTACATAAATTCTCAACTTGCAGTTGAAAATTTATTCAAAGGAGCCTAGAAAAATTAAAGCCAACAACCTTCCCCCTCCCAAAGTCATCTAGAACTGCAGTGTAAACTCTTCTAAAAAGAGTAGAAATAATGGCCCACTTGGAAAGAGGCACAATTAATCAAATGCTAGTTGAAGATAACTGTATATGCACAGAATCTCAAATAGGAGACCGTGGACCTGCTGTATAACTTAGCTACGTTCCTAACAAAAACATTTCACAGGCACAGGCAGTAATCAAGTATAAAATAATACCTTTTTAATTATGCTTGAAAAACACAGTGGGGATGGCAAACATGATCTTTAGGTCAGGGTGACAAAAAACTTCAAATTTTTGCAATGGTGTAAATTGAATTTCATCCAGTGCACATGAATGCACATGTATTTGCATGTATACTTCGTAATACGGACAAAATCAACATTAAACCACAATCAACTCTAAAGCTCTCTGTACTGCATATTCTTATCCTTCCTTTATGGTTAAGGTATATTCCCATAAAAGATAACGCTGATTCCAGTGACAGTAAGATAAAAGTATACATAAAGTACATCTCTTTTCCTTTAATTACTACAAAAGTTTGCTGATCATCTTCAAAAAGGGCAGTAAAGGCATCTTTCTTTCCACATTCAAATATTTCTGGAAAGCGTTAAATGAAGTGTTTTCTTAACAATGCAAGAATTGATCTCTTGTATTTTGCTACAGAAAATAAACAAATATAAAATAAACAAATCCAAAACCCCACTACCACCTGCAATCCAAAGCAAAACAATAATGTCTAGAAATGACCTACTAAAGAACTAAAAATAAGAAAATGTGGAGTTGTTATAACAACCTGGATTTGGTATATCAAGAAATTGAAGTCTCTTTTACATAATCTGTACTCTAAGATGAAACTTCAGCAGGAAAAATGCTAAGCACCTTCAACCAATGAATACAGAAAATAATTGTAGCAGATTTAATCAAAAAGTAGTAAGGCATTAGGAATAAACTGGAGTCAGGTCTTCCTGACTATGTTGTCATTTTGGGCAGGCAGTATTTACCTGATTCTTCAGCAGACAGTCTATATTTCTGAGTGCCCATGCTGCTGTCCAATAGCTTTGTACCTGAAATATTTTTCATGTGTAGTAAACGTCATGTCATTAATCTTTCAACTTTCCTAATTTAGTAAGACAACCACTTTCACTTTTTCAACCTTTCTAAATAAACCTCCAGAAATTTTCCAAAACAAAGGAAACATCTCCTTTTTCACAGTAAACCACATGTATCTGGGGACATGATGAGCATGCTACTACTATGGATAACTGTTTTCTTTTGGCAGTATGATTGTTACAGTTGGAAGGATTAGCGTGGTGGAACAGCAGAAGTGACAAACGGGAAAAGACTGCTCGCCTGTAGCTGAAGATCTGGGCTTGCAAGAAAAAAACTCCACAAAGGAGAGATCTCCAACCAGAGATCCTTCCCTAGTAGCAGTCAGCCCTTAAATGGGGTCTAAGAGAGGTGGAGCCAGGCTCCACCCCTTCTGATCACACAGCTGAATTACCTTCACCTGTGCTTACAGAGTGGACTGGTCCTCTTCCCAGTGATCAATCAGTGGTTTAGGCCGTGACTCAACAGTTCCCAAACAATGATCTAATTCAAAATGCATTGTGAGACTAGAAGACTTTTTCATTGATGTAAATAAAATACAAAAATTGCAGTTGTTACTTACAAGAGAGAGACAGAGAGATTGTAATTGTTGCTTAATTGAGAAAGATTTGTATATACTCCAGTAACGAACACTTTCATAGACACTAGATGTTGATTCTTGAGCACATTAAGTTAAACTAAAGATAAACCAGATTTAATTCTGTAAGAAACATCCTCTTGACTATGCAGACCCTCCTGCTGGTTAAAGTCTTACCAATGCATTGGCAAAACTGAGCTTCATTATTTCAGAAATAAGAAACCAAAGCTTATCTAGGAACGAGCAGTTCCTCTTACAGGAAGGGATGAGATGGGCACAAACAACCAATCTGACTTCTCCTTACCAGTGCAAGCAGGGGGTTTATGCACAGCCACTGCTCCTCAGAGAAGCAGCCATCCCACCACTGTGGGTGCAGGCTTCTCTCCTACACGTTGACCTTCCTCTCCACAGCAGCAGCTTAGCTCTCTGAAGCTCTAATGCAGCCAACTCAGTCAGAAAAAAACATATTGATGTTCTGAGCAACAGTATGCGTGACTTTTTCTTGTAAACGTGTGGTAGTTTCACCCAGATGGGCAACTAAACTCTACCACAACCACTCTCTCACTCCCTTCCCTAAGAGAGGAGAAAATACAATGCAAAAAGGGCTCAAGGGCTGAAATAAGGACAAGGAGATCATTCATCAATTACCAACCCAGGCATAACAGACTCAACATAGGGAGATAAATATAACATGTTGACTATTACTAACAGACTAATGGGAGCAGTATCAGTTCATAGTGCTTCATCTCTGCCAGTCTGTCATGGGCCCTGTCTTCCCTTGCTCCAGCATGAGGACCCTCTCATGGGGTGCCAACCTTCCTGAACTGAATATATGTGATCTTCCAACAAACTACAGTCCTTCACGCACTGCTCCAACATGGGTCTGCACCACAGAGCCCATTCTTCATGAACTGCTCCAGCAAGGGTCTCTGCTGGTGGCAGCTCCTCCAGACCTCCTGCTTCAGTGCAGGCTCCTCGCCATGGGCTGATGCTCCATTTAAGGCCTGTATCTGAGGTGGCTCTCCATGTCTCACTACTAGCATCCACTTAACATAAAGATCCTAACCATGCAGAATATCCTTTTCTGCTTACAGACATAAATTCTCTTCTATTAGAGCTGCTCTGACAGTAATGCCTCCTATTTTATTATGTTGGCCCATGACATCAGAGGCAGATGTTGGAGGTATGGCAGTAGAGGTTGAACCTTCCCACCAGTTTTCCATTATATTTTGTTACTGTGTGACAGAAGGCAGCAGAGGGGCAAGCTGACAAAATGGCGTCTGACACGGAAGTGTGAATGAAGCGAAGGTGTGGGATTGAATTCTTCCATGCAATAAAAATGACACCCACTGACGTTCATCAACATCTGATGAATGTTCATGAAGATCAAACAGTAGACATTGGCACAGTGAGGCAGTGGGTTGTGAGTTCAGCAGTGGCAGCAGCGGTATGAAAGACAAACCATGTTTTGGGCAGCCATGCACAGTTGTCACACCATGAAATGAAGAGCATCTCGAACGTCTCATCCATGTGAATCAGCTGATTATGACCAGGAAACTGTGTATGGAGCTGAATATCAACTTCAACGTGTTGCTGGAAATGATGGTGGCAACGTTGGAGACAACGTTGGAGTATTGCAAAGTTTGTGCTAGTTAGGTCCCACAAATGCATACACAGAAGCAGAAAAAAAATAGTACACATACAGCCTGCAAGCTCTTGTTCATTGCTGGCAAAGAAGCATAGCTAATACAGGTGACTATGTTGAAAAAGCGGCATTTTATAGCTGAGAATTTACTCTATCAAATAGAGCCATTGTGCTCTTTGTATCAGTTGTAGCTTCCATGGAAATAAATAGGAGGCATTATTTTCAGAGCAACCTATGTACAGACACTTCTCTGTAGAACATAATCAACTGTCTGTTCACCTGAGCTTGTGCTTAAAGTTTATACTTAATTGTTATTTCCATATAGTATTCTATAGTTAAATGTTAATGGTATTATATAGTTTTAAAATAATTCTTTACTTCTACATTCTCCCATGCCCCCTACTAAATAAATCATGGGAAGGAAAAATATTATTCTCCCTTCCAAGCAAGCATTTCAAACTCAGTTGTCATATAATAAAATATTTCACCATATTTGACTACATTAAGAATATAACTTCCAATGTATATCCTCACTTACAGAATTTCTGAATATATGTATGTTGAAATCGAGCAAGTGTGACATCGTTCTTCATTCCCTTGGGAACAATATTCAGAGCTCATTTGAGTTGTGACCTGCTTATTCTGCCAGAGAATATTAGTATTTTTGTTGGATCTTCAGAATAGAGTTACAGAGTGAAGGACAAAGGCAAAAAATAAGACCCTTTAACTTCACAGATGAAAAACAGATGTGATACTACTCTATTTCAGAATACATAGCATTGGCTTTTTATAGGATATGCT
The DNA here is from genome assembly GCA_016647715.1 of Pavo muticus. Lineage (NCBI taxonomy): Eukaryota > Metazoa > Chordata > Aves > Galliformes > Phasianidae > Pavo > Pavo muticus. The sequence goes on along the minus strand of JACDJE010000070.1, from coordinate 532,797 downwards.
CCATTTTGCAAACCTTACTGAAGAGATTACTTTTTCTTATAGTAAAATACTTCAGATGAACTATGCCCAGATAACCTGCAACTGTCCACAACACAATTTACAGTCTGAGGAGTCTAAAAATGAAATAAAAGCGAAAGAATGCAAATTAACTTCAGAAATAATTTTTCAGAATGGATGGTCATTCAAAATGGAATATTTTCACAGTTTCTATAATACTGCCTTTTGTTTCATGTTTTTCTGGAATATTTAGAGTTAAATAGCTCAGTTACAATTTCTTTGCTTACAGCACTGGACTACGTACAATTCAGCCCATGCATTGGACCCTATGAATGACATTAGCACAAATAGATCCTTTCCTCATCTAAATCTTACCCTCAAACTCTGATTCTAAAATGTCCTCTTTTCAGTTCATAAATAATCACAAAATCCATCTTCCTATCCATATTTCATATGTACATTAGGATCAGGCTCTTTTTCCAACAACGCTTTTTATGCATATTCCCTTCCTATTAGTTTAAATTGAGACTAGACTAGCGAATACCTTTCCATACCTGACTTATAACCCACAGACAACTGTGGGTTATATTCCCCCTCTTCCAGCCCTTTCTTCACAGCTTGTGGAAGAAATGGCATGCATATGCATCTGCAACTGGCTCTTCATTATAACATACATCCTGACTTACTATTCAAAGAATCATAGAATCACATAATGGCCTGGGTTGAAAGGGAATACAATGATCATCTAGTTTCAACCTCCCTGCTATGTGCAGGGTTGCCAACCACCAGACCAGGCTGCCCAGAGCCACATCTAGCCTGGCCTTGAATGCCTCCAGGGATGGGGCATCCACAACCTCCTTGGGCAACCTGTTCCACTGTGTCACCACCCGCTGTGTGAAAAACTTCCTCCTAATATCTAACCTAAACCTCTCCTGTCTCAGTTTAAAACCATTCCCCCTTATCCTATCACTATCCACCCTTGTAAACAGCTGTTCCCTCTCCTGTTTATATGCTACCCCACTGACCAAGTATACTGTTTGCGAGAGCTAATATTAACTCTGTGAACACAAGTGGCTCAAAAATGTCATTTCAAAAACTTAATAGTAAGCAGGTTGGGCTAAGGAAAGTTTGGGTCCAGAGGAGGGCAAAAAAGCTAGTAAAAGGGCTGGAAGGTATGGAACAGATTGTCTTGAGGGAGATCACGCGGCAAGTGCGGGACAACCGGGGGATCAGGCCCAGCCAGCATGGGTTCACGAAGGGCAGGTCCTGCTTGACCAACCTGATCTCCTTCTATGATCTAGTGACCCGCCTGGTGGATGAGGGAAAGGCTGTTAATGTAGTCTACCTAGACTTCAGCAAAGCCTTTGACACTGTCTCCCACAGTATTCTCCTGCAGAAGCTGGCAGTCCGTGGCTTGGACAGGTACACTCTTGGCTGGGTAAGGAACTGGCTGGAGGGCCGGGCCCAGAGAGTGGTGGTCAATGGAGCTAAATCCAGCTGGCGACCGGTCACGAGTGGTGTTCCCCAGGGGTCAGTGCTGGGGCCTGTCCTCTTCAATATCTTTATTGATGACCTGGATGAGGGCATTGAGTGCACCCTCAGTAAGTTTGCAGATGACACCAAGCTGGCTGGAAGTGTCGATCTGCCTGGGGGTAGCGAGGCCCTACAGAGGGATCTGGACAGGCTGGATAGCTGGGCTGAAGCCAATGGGATGAGGTTTAATAAGACCAAATGCCGGGTCCTACACTTTGGCCACAACAACCCCAAGCAACGGTACAGGCTTGGGGCGGAGTGGCTAGAAGACTGTGTAGAGGAAATGGACCTGGGGGTGTTGGTTGACGCTCGGCTGAACATGAGCCAGCAGTGTGCCTGGGTGGCCAAGAAGGCCAATGGCATCCTGGCTTGTATCAGAAGTAGTGTGACCAGCAGGAGCAGGGAAGTAATTGTCCCCCTGTACTCAGCTCTGGTGAGGCCGCACCTTGAGTACTGTGTCCAGTTCTGGGCCCCTCACTGCAGGAAAGACATTGAGGCCCTGGAGCGTGTTCAAAGAAGGGCAACAAAGCTGGTAAGGGGTCTGGAGCACAGGCCTTATGAGGAGCGGCTGAGGGAGCTGGGACTGTTCAGTCTGGAGAAGAGGAGGCTCAGGGGAGACCTTATTGCTCTCTATAAATACCTGAAGGGAGGTTGTAGTGAGCTGGGGGTTGGCCTCTTCTCTCGTGTAACTGGTGATAGGACTAGAGGGAATGGTTTCAAGCTGTGCCAGGGAAGATTCAGGCTGGATATTAGGAAATACTACTTCTCTGAAAGAGTGGTCAGGCACTGGAATGGGCTGCCCAGGGAGGTGGTGGAGTCACCGTCCCTGGAGGTGTTCAAGGAACGTTTGGATGTTGTGTTGAGGGATATGGTTTAGCAAGAACCATCGGTGATAGGTGGATGGTTGGACTGGATGATCTTATAGGTCTTTTCCAACCTTAGTGATTCTGTGATTCTATGAGGAAAGGCTAAGGTTTTAAAAGAAGGTTTTAAAAGAAGGCGGTCAAGAGGTGACTTCATTGTTATCTACAACATCCTAAGGAGGAGAAGTGGAGAGGGAGGTGCCACTCCTTCGTTCTGGTGATTGATGGCAGGACATATGGGAACCACACAAACCTGCACCGGGGAGGTTAAGAATAGACATTAGGAAAAAATTATTTGCTGTGGAGGCACTCCTACACTAGAACGGTCTTTCTAGAGAGGCCCCAGGCCTGACAGTGTTTAAGAGGCATTTGGATAATGTCCTCAATCATATGCTCCAACTTTTGGTTATCCCTGAAGTGGGAAGGCAGTTGGACTTGATGATCCTCGAAAGTCTCTTCCAGCTGAACTATTCTATATTGAGTTCACACTTGACTGACAGTGTAAGCATTCTACCTATCACATACACAATCACAGGATCACTGAAATAGCTGAGAATTAAAAGGTAGGCTTTCAAGTTCAAAATTTCTGCTCCTAGAATCTCTTTTACAGCATCAAGACAATAGAAATAAACATTATGCAATTTCACCCATGAGGTACACAAAACATTTTCTTTTATAAGTTATTGGCTCCAGTTTTCTGAAGCTTTCTTCAGTTACGATCCATTTCTGAAACCGGTAACAGAAAGCCGCTGACAGGTCCAAAAAACTGTTTAGACATACTGGTTTACATGTAAAGGAGTTTTCCTGCAGAGCAGATAATCAATACTTTTCTGTTAACATAGTTCAATTTTTAATAGTGTTCTGAATCATCTTGAACTTATTAAACTGTCTTATAGTACAGGTTTGAGGCTATTGTATTCAAACATGAAAATGAGTTAAAGACAAAAAAAAAAAACCCTTGTTCCTGAAGGGAACTGCAAACACCGAAAGTGTTATTTTCAGTTTTCAAAAAAAATTTCATGTCCTTTCCTGTCTATTTTATTTTCCCTAAAAGGCAGCACTGAATTTGTTCCTATTCAGGAGGAACAATTCGTAATTGTTTTATTTAATCTTACTCTTGTGCTATCATGGGTTTTTATATAGAATGCATTTTCCAGAGCAATACAAAAAATGTCTTTAAAGCTCAACATGTTAATGAATAAACTGTTTTCAGCTTTAAGTCTGTGCTAAATGGAGTTGCATAAAATTGCTAAAACATACTCTTAAAACAGCAGCAACTGCAATATGTTCAAAATGATGATTTCCTTTTAATTTTATAAACACACACAAAAAAGCGTGCATTATAGCCTATCTTTAATCAGATTGCTGCCCATGTCAGATCCAAACACATTTTGTAGTCAACAAACAAGAGGTAGTACACTGAGAGAAAATAGCAGCATCAGACACAGTTGCAAGCATTGGCCAGTAAGATCCATCCTTTCCAAGAACTGAGGTTAATAAGCAAATAAGATTTACCTATCCATTATGTACTGGTTCACTAGAAGAAAGTAAGGCTGCTCAAACTGTTGACTAGGACTGGGTTAATACAAGTCATAGGCTCATGGAAAAGCCTAGTGAAAGAACAGATAAGGGTAGAGAAATATTCAAACTGAGAATAATAAATATCTTACAATATTGTTATGGAAAACCTCTCTTGAGATAGTAACTTGCTGGTTATGTGTCTTTTTGAAAAAAAAATCTACAAAGGTCAAGTATTTAAGGAAGCTGATGCAGGCTTTTCAAAAATCCTTGCAAATCAAGTGGCAATCTTTTTGGAAAAATCAGATATCTTACAGGTATCTGTGCTGTGAGAACTTAAAAGTGACGTAATAAAGCTGCAGAGTTTTCTCTTAATGCCAATTTAAATTCATTATAAGGCATTAAAAGAGAAAGGAAATAAGATTATCACACATTTGTGCTTGTCCATGTGTCGATACATAACGTTATAATTGTTCTAGTACCTTTGAAGTATCAAGGGCATGAATTGCTTCTGTGTCTATCAGTTCTTTCTAGTACAGAACTAAATATAACAAGGTTCTGGAAGTATGACATTTACCTAGATGTACTTAGACTATTTGTGTTCCTTATTTCAAAAGAGAGTGTGGTTAATGCAAAACAGTCAACCTCAAGCTGAAAAAAGCCATATGGGTACATATGCAGAATAATTCCAATCTACCTTATTATTATCATTATTAATTATTATGTGAAAATACTGACAATTCTGTGCAGGAGTTATTTACATTTACAAATTGGGAGAGACTTTCTCCATTAAAACTAGACTTTCAAGAATAATGAGATATTCCAAAATATTACATGTATACAATTGATAAAAGCATCCAAAATTTCTCTGGCAGTCCATATATCAGAGTAATATCTCATTAAAATAAACCAATTATAAATAAGAAACTTTTCTAGCTATGTGCCAAGTTTCTGAAAAGCTGTTATTTTTGTGGTAGGTTGTGATGGTGAAGGTTATTCTTTTTGTTCGGTTGTTGGGTTTCTTTTCCTCTCTATGCAAGGAAAAATGCATTTAATTCCCCAAACATTTTAAATAGAATTCTTGCAGACCAGCACCTCACAACATTGCAAGAGTACTCAGCTATTCATCCAGCTATTTACCACTGATCTGTCAGAATAAGAAAAAGAAAATACAGTGGAATTAAAATAAAATGCATTTAAGTTATCTTCCAAAATATAATGTTCTTTTTTTCTAGCAATGTACTAGTTGTAAAATAGTAAGAGAGGTATATAGTGCTTTAAATGCAGAGAAAAACATTTCAAAAGTTAAAAAAATTTAAGAAGTTTAAAAAGAAATAGATATCTCAATATACTTAGACAAATAACTGGTGCTGTAACCACGTTTTAATCAAGGTGTCATGCAACGTAAATAGAATCTGCAGCGGCATTTCAGAGAAGACAAGAAATAAGAATATTTCACTCCCCAGTGTTATCCCCTGAGACCACAAAAACGTCAGAATGCTTGATACACTGGAATTGCCTCATAAGGATGATTTTATATCAAAGAATGAATGCTGGTGCGTTTGTATTATACATAGCAGCGAAGTTCCTGCAGGATACTAAACAGTTGTGTCAAATGTCCATCAAAAATTCCAGGGTAAATTATGAACCAATCAGTAGAAATCTGAGTAAACTAAACTAGGACAAAAGAAATAATCTGCTGAAACTATTCCAAATCAGATTTCAAAGGGATAAAAACTAAACAGTGAAATGATCATAAGGGAAACGTGAAACATTCAGATTCCTATGCGCTTCCAAAATTACTCAATTCGTGTATAATGTTATTTGCATTTTTTTCCATAAGATACATTAACTGACATAATATATTTTAATTGAGCATTGCAAAAAATGTTCTATATCCATGTAGTGTTTCATAAATTTGACAACTACTTAAAATTGATCCAAGCTTCAATCAAGGTAACGGGAAATTCTACACTGACCTCAATTAGCTTTGGACCAAGCATTAAGAGAATTAATAATCCTCTAAACAGTTGTCATTCATGAGTACATGCATAGAGAGTAGAAAATGTTAGAGCCTTTAGAATGAGCAGAGATACTCTAATTGAAGACAAGACCAGTCCCGATAATTTTTTTAAAACAATTTCATTAAAAGTCTGCCAAGACTTGCCCTGTTGCTGAACTAATCCTCAAGGTAACCTTAAATGCAGAAAAAAATGACAGAGTTGATGACCTAAAGAACAGTCAAATTCAACAGAATGTTCTGAATCAGACTTATCATCATAAATTAAGGGAAAGGTAGTTGACAGATTAGAGTAATTTTTGGCCTAGAAAAATTGTTTCAAAGAGCAGCAGTGAGTCATCAACAATTAACAACATGCAAGCACGCTTTACTACTTCTTTAAACCATCTCCTTACTAAAAATTTATGTAGTCTCACATTCCTAATTCTCAGTTTGGACAGAAACAGATGTAATGCAGAAATGGGGGAGGGAAGGTTTATAACCTACCTCAAAAAAGACAATTTGATTTCATTCACAGTTAAAAAAAAAAGCCTATTCATATTAAGCCTCAATACACATCTCTTCAATAGTAAATTAAAATACATACATATATATATATATTTGATTAGTAGACATTATCTCTACACAGAAGGTGAGTGTTTTAGTGGAAGAAATAATTTAATTTTCAGCGGATGTGCCTTTGACTTCCTCTTGTCCTAATTCTTTCCAATTAGTGAAAGTGCTAAAATCCCTCAAATATTTCACATATTCATCTATACAGGTCACTTGTAGGATACCAGACCCAACTTAAGACCTTAAAATTTATGATGAGACTTCCATAGATTAGCAATTTAAAATACTTATGAATAAATTCTTCAATTTAAATTTCAAATGTTTCTTTTTCAAAGAAGAAAGAGGTAGAGTGATCTAATACGCTGCACAACTTTAGGTTCTAAAACAATATTAGAGGCCTCATATCCCATAAGGACCCCTAAGTAATAAAAATCATCTAGCATTTAACAGAGGCTGAGGTTGATCAGTTAGAAGACAAACACTGGGCAGCAATGCCATCAGTAACTGATAAAATTTCATCATCTAACACTGAAATATTCATGTTTTAGTTTGAGAGAATAAAAAGCTCCAAATCTAGAAAGAGCTCCAAAATACGTGTATATTAATCATAGCTTATTTTTTAAATTTCTTTTGGATAAACAAAGGTTTTAATTATACAGGTCCCTGTTTGTTCTGTTTGTTTCCTAATTAGAGAAAAATGGCAAGTATCCCAATCTAAGCTCTTTCCCTCTGAAGAATTTAACAATACATTTGGACAGGCACATATATTTATTTGGAGACTAAACAATGACTAAAATCCCATTTGCACTTTACAGAGTAAAGTTTGCCAGAATTTAATATGTGAGCCAAGGCTCTGCTCTTTGCTAATGGCAAAAATGGCTGTCCCTGCTCTCAAGTACTGGTTTATGCACTTACGTCTTGGCAAGCATAAGCCTGGAAACACCCACAGCACCTGCAGTTTATTATAAATGGCTGTATTGGAAATACACATGTTCCTACTGTGAAAGGAAAGAAAGAAGAAAAAGAAGTATGTGCATGGTAACATTATAGACAAATACAACTGTGAACTTCTAACTGATCCTGCTGAAAGTACTTAACTGCAAAGAGCATTTATATAGTAACTTTCATCTAAGAACCTCAAAACACAAAAGCTTTGTATGAAGGTAGTTAAAGATTATTGTTAAAGCAGTCACCAACCTAAATGAGATGAGGAAGCTTACAGAGGTCAGGAACAAAGCAAAGCAATGTCATTTCTAGTAACAAGGAAAATGACCAAGATTCTGTACTCAGTTAAATCTGGACTTACGGGTTATTCAATGAAAATTCTCCTAATATATTTAACCAATGTATAACTGAAGCCAGTGATTTTTTCTATAAACTGTAATTACTTTCCAGATGATACCTTGTATGAGAATATTGAAATACTACCAAGTAAGCAGGATATGAAATGCAAGCATCTTAACTGACTGTCCACTCAGTAAAAAAAAAAAAAAAAAAAAAAAAAACCTCTGAAAATCTCTTGTAATTTTAGCAATAAATACAAAGAGATCTGAGACCTGTGACCATTGGACATGATTGAGTCTCAGTCAAGGTCTCAGTGTCATAAGTTTCTTGTCCTGGATGATTCCACTGCTGTGTTTCTTTCCTCTGACAGCTATCTCCCGGCCTGTTCTTGGGAAAATGTTTCTACAGCCCATACCAGCTAGTGCATCTTTTTAAATTTGCCTCAGTTTTTGAGGCATTAATGGAATTAAGCTGGCATGAATATAAAATGTATTAATTCACACCATCAGGGTACTGCCATCAAATCTTGGGTCCTGACTCTAACTTCTTTCAATTAAATAGTTCAGTGATTATCTCTTTTGACAAGCCTATTTATATCAAAAATAGCAACTACGCTGCAGATGAGATACCAGTTATTTCTCCTGCCCTGCAAACAGTCATGTCAGCACAAAGCTCCTATCAACAAACTGAGTACCTTACAGTACACAAACTACCCTCTTAGCATCTCTGCAATTGAGTGAGGTATTAGGTATTAGTACCATCCTCTTCCTATTGTGGTAAACTAAAGCACAGAAAAAGAATCCATAGGAAAAGATTCAGACATAAAAAGCAGGCCTACAAAGCCTACCAAATATCCAGTCAGTAGGATTTCTCTCTTCGCAAGTCACATCAGTAAAATAAAAATTACTGTTTTTTTTTTTTTTAATTAAAAGAATCTTGACATACATAATGTATTAAAAACATTTTATTCATTTGAACTCAGTCTAGACCTGTGTCCATTAAATTTAGCCCTCTGATTAACAACATGGACTCCTGTTCCAGTACATTCTTTTTTCCAGACAGCTTTTCTATCATTCCTGGAGAATAAACTATGTTTTCTCCCTCTTTTCACATCATACAATGAACGATCACAATGGACAATTCACCCTCCTAATACAGTTTTAGTACTTCCTGCTGTGACAGTACAATTGTTCTGTTTTCTCCCTTCTAAAAATGCCTTTGTATTTCTCTAACTCTGCATAAAAGGAAGCACACCTATTTTATGAGCATTTTTTTGTATAACTCAGTTCCAAATCTGGATTTTCTATCCTTCCATTGAAAGGCAAACCTGCTCAAAGCTGTCAACAGAACAGAGTCAAGCTGAGCTGTGCCATGATTTATGCAGGAGGGCCAGACCTGTCAGTTCCATTGTCATGACAGCAGGAGGGAAAGGAGAGCAGAATTCTCAGTACTGGAATTCTGGACTCACTACATCACAAATCCATGACCAATTCCAAAAGGAATGAATGCATAGTGTAATTCATAAAAACAAAGAAACAACAAAAATATTCTTAAAACAATGGGGTAACAATTAAATATGTTGCAAGAATTCTGCAAAGAAAATCTAACGTTCAATGTAATCAAGATCAATTCAACCAGTATTTCAGTAGTAAAAAAACACCGGTACCTGTTGGTAAATATTCCATTTGCATGGACATATGTCCAGTTACACACATCTTTTTGTAGAAGATTTTGAACATTTCAGTATAGAACTAAGCTGGCCAACAAAGTGCTGTTGGTCTCTCAGCCTTTAGTAGGAAGAGTACTATTGGCATCAAGGAGGTCCAGTGTCACTGTTGACATTTTCATTAAGATTATTTTGGAATTTTTGTGCAGATGTGTGTGTGTGCCTGTGTTGTATGTGCACACATCTGTGTACTCAAAGGATTGTACTGAAACTGCAGTTCTTGAAAAGACCATTGACTCTTATATGTTACAGCACTGTGCCTAGCGTAGCTGAATCCTAATCTTGATTGGGGTCTGCAGATATGACTGTAATAGCTGCTGGCTGACACTACAAGAACTACCTTGGAAGATATTTAATTTTTAGCTTTAGTAGGTGTAATTTCTATCTGTTGCAGATTATAATGCTACAAACATTATGTTTCACACCTCTTAAGTTTACAAGCAGGCTATCTATAACAGCTGCTTAAAGAATTGCCAGAGTCAGCTTAATATAAATTGGTCATCATACAAGGAATCAGAACAAATTATTTAGTGTAATAAATCCTTAATAAATCCTTAACATTATATGTTCTGAAGATTTCATTACTCAGTTCATAAGTGAAATAACTCATGTGCATGACATTAACAGACGATTAAGAAGTTTATCAATCCAAGGAAGAAAAAAAGATCATGAGATCATATCTATGACAGTTTTCTTGCTACCATTTTGCTTCCAGCTACTTGGTACATTCCTGCTTCATTCTAGTATGCACACACCCTGTTATTAGGCTGTAGCTATAAAATGAAAACTCACTGTAGGAAAAAAGAACATCTAATTGCTTTCTTTCTTGAAGGTGCACTGCTCAGTTCTCTTGTAGGACTGATAAAATCTGACATGAGCATTGTAATTCAATGCATCAACTAGAAAATGTAAAAAGACAGGTTTTCTGAAAAGCCAAGCACTCGTGGTTGTGGTTTTTTTTTTTTTTGAGAATACAAGAAGGGAATCTTAAGTAAACATAATGTATGCATTATCTTTATCTTGACAGGAAGAATTTATAAAATGTACAACTAAGCGATCTTGTGTATATCATTACACAAAAATTTAAGTATCTATAAATATGGACAATAGTCTGATATTCTGTCAGAGTGACAAATTTGGATCTTCAGAATAGATGGTATGTGGTGGAGCTGCATTTTATTTTTTAAATTAATGAAGTGGAGATTAAATGTAAAAGCTGGGGGAAAAGTGCTTTTCTGCAAATAGTAAATATGCATTTCTTACAATGTTTGCAGAAGATTATGCTTTCCCAAGAGCAATTCACTGTTAATCCATTTACTGTACATACTGAGAAACATCAAACCTAAAGGAAGGCTGAAGAAAAAAAACATTAAGCTAGTTTAGGATAACTAGGTTTTTTCCTCATTTTATGCCTCTTTTTTTTATTTCAGAATTTCATAACTATAGTAATGTCAGTAAAATACCAGTGTTTGCCAATCAAAAACCAAAAAATTCCAAAACAAATAGGAAAATCTCAGAGAGTGACAGAGGTGATTGGCTTCTATTAGGAAAAAAAAAAAAAAAGTTGTTTTGGGATGATGATGATTTTTTAAAATATTATTTTTAATATAAAAATCAAATCCTTTTTTAGGATGCAGCTACAGGTTGCTTCCTACATACACATACCTCACAGGAGTTTTAGGAATATTTCACAATTTTCAGATGCATGCATATGGAGCTGAGACTCTGCTTTCCATATTCCTGATCTCTTCAAAAAGACGTAAAAACAACCTTTTCATTTCTTCTCTTTGTTCTGAAATAAGCGCAGGCCATGAATTTGCAAGCAAATGGTCAAATGCTATTCCTCAGCTAATGTGGAAAGTCCTCAGCATTTCATTTTATTGCAAATTATAATGATATGGAAAGGGCAAGTGCCTACAGTTATTACTCAGCCTGATAAAAGAAATCAAACCTCAGTACGATTGAATGACAACACTCTTCAGTTCATTTCTTCCTTGGAATCCATTAACCTCTTTCATATGAAAGCTCTAACAGATTTTTTTTTTATCTAGATACAAGGTTCTTTTATTAGCAGTTACTCTATCACATACTGCTCTAAAAATGTACTCTGCACACAGCCTTTAGTTAGAGGGCTCACAAATTAAATGGCTATCTTGTCTAGTGATGATAAAATATCAGTACATAAATTAAAGAGGTCATCAGTGATAGAAATACAAACTTCAACAAGATACCTGACCACTGTTACAGATGAAGACTTAAAAACCATACAGGGCAGGAAAAAAAAAAAGGCAAATAAAACAGCATTAAATCTCACTGATAACTGAAAGCTGTGTTTTGTTTGTTTTGTTACCTTTGCAACCCCTTCAGCAGCAAAAACACAACTGATGTGAGCAGAAAACAGAACCTTGCAGTGCAATGATGGTGAGAGAAGACTAAATATAAACAAACACAGAACTGAAAAAAGCAAAGCATTGTCACATGTCCATCTTCACTGACACACGGTTCACCCACAACAGAAATTAGAGAAAATACAGTCCTTGCTTACAGCTGTTGAAATTAGTAGTGCCTTAAGTTTATTTTTCTAAATAATTTAATGTAAGTATTAATCTACTCTGTACTCATTTCTTTTCCTCACCCTTTACAAAATGCATACATTTTTGTTTGCTTCTCAATTATTTGAAAACTGAAGTGAGGAGAGAATACTAAAAAGTATGCAAATGACTGCATAGCTTATTTATTAATAAAATTAAGGAATGGGAGTATGGTAGAGTGATCACGTGATGTTTTAATACGGTAGCCTTAGGCAGCAGTAATACATGTACACTTCTTTTAGTCAAGCAATTTATAATACATTGCATAGGCCCTATGGGATCTCAGAGCAGCTTTTTACAGTCAATTTAGGAAAAGGAAATAGGAATGCTTTTTGCAGATGACTATAACACTCCTGTGAGCCCTAAAATGCTAAGTTCTCTGTTTATCTCTCCAAAACAAGATCAAAACATAACAAAAACAGAACACCAAATAATATTGTTATCCTCACTCATACTCCACTTTCACCTGCCACTCACTCATGCAGTCTTCAAATCAGAGCAGCAAAGCTTGTTTTCCTGGCTGGGGAGCACAGCCATACAAGCTCACAAGAGCTTCAAGGCAGAGAATGGTGTTGTTTAACTTTCTTTGTTGCCTTGTCCTGGGAAATGAAGGTAACAATTACTCAAGCTATTTTGTCTCAAGTGTTTGTTTGTTCAGTATTTTTCTCCATTATAGTGCTCTATGACTGAGCATAAAAAATATAAATAAATAAATAAATAAAAATTGGAATTAAGAGTTTTGAATTAAAATTGGAGATGAAGGACTGAATACTGGTCATTAAAAAAAAAAAATAAAATCTATTCTACCTTTTTCTAAATCAATTTCACCACAAAGCTGCACTCATTTTCTGCCTCTAGCTGTTTTGCATAGTTTCAGCATATGCCTTCTCACTGCCAGACCGGATACCTCCAGTTCCACTGTCCAGTCCCACACTGGACTGGACAGGGCTTAACTTCAGCTGCTTACATTCTCCCTTCCCTTGCTTTCCTAAATCAAACATCTGTCCTCAGATGCTTTGGAGTACATCAGTTCCAATAAACTATGAAGAATTTAGAAGCAGGTACAAACACCATCACACAGCCATTTATACTGCCTAATTATTCAGCTGCATTTACGTCGAGTAGCACAGTTTAAGACAAGTAGTACAACTGAGAGCAGCTCAAATAGCAGAGGCCAGGAACAGCATTCAACTGGAAACGTGGCCACAGCCACACTGTTGTGAAGCTTTACGGAACTGAGTTGTATCATGGCACTTACCCTCAAGGCTAGGGAATGAGAGCTGGCCTTTTATTTCATTTGCAAGTAAAGATGTAGTTTAGTGGTCTCTGAACCACCAATAGACTATTACAATAATCTGATTTGGAGTTTTGAATTGCTACTTCCAGTTATTTTAAAGGATTTAAGACAAGCAGGAGTCATCAGATTCACAAAGGATTTGGTGTTACAAGTTTGCATTTCAAAGAGACCACTGCTTAAAATCCAAAGTGTACAGAATGACAACAGATTAAATATTTGATTTTGTACTAGGTAAAAAAATGCCTGTTTCTAACAGCAGTACAAATACAACAGCTATCCTCTAGTGAATGTGTGAAAAATAATGTATAATAACTTAAAAGCAAAAGTTACAGAATTGAAGTTCATTAGACCTTGCAACAGACCCAAACTTAAACAAATATTGTTTAATAAATTCAATTTTTTAGATAATTAGTTTTGTAACCTTGCCTAAATTTCCAAAAACAAAAAAAGTTGGGAAAAAGAATGCAATAAAAATCAAGGCTTAATTTGATTGTTTCTCTAAATTTCACTTGGCTTTGAGAATGCCAAAAGAGGAAGAACAAAGATTCTTAGCTATAAAAATACAGCTACTGATTCTTTGTAAAAACACAAACAAAAATATTGTATATTAATTATTTAGCTAAAATATTCTTTGTTCTAAAACAATAACAACTATGGATATTTTCTTTTTCATAGTATTTGACAATTAAAATTCTCTTCCCCAAAGCCCTGATGATATGCGCTCCCTGTGCAGTTAAAATTTCCATTCATTCACATAATTCAAGATGATCTGTCATATATTGCAGAAACACTGATATTTTTTTTTCATTAAAAGAATCAGCAATTTTACATCCAGTACACAGAGAAGCTCTACTTCACACATCAGTTTTTGATCATAATTTATGCACAGTCTTATCGCAATATATTCCAACTAGAAACAAATATGAATTGTGGAAACATTCTTACTTTAAATAATACAACTCAGAAATGATCATGCTTATAGCATTTCTAATATGACTTACACCCTCTGGTCTGCTTTTTAGAAGAGAAAAAAAAAGGGGGGGGGAGAATATAGATGTCATTTGTGGCCTTCCTTGCCTATGTAAAATAGACTTTTGCAAACGCAAATTCAAACAAGAGAATAGAGCTTCAAAATTCAAATAATTTACATAGGAACAGCAATATTGTATCAGCGTACCTTAGCCATGTTAGATTAATAATTAAAAGAAAACCACATATCTGTGGAATTAAACAGCAATGGTAACATCTTTAAGCCCTGAAAAATTTGGTTCCAGTCACTATAGAGATAATAAGCAATCTAATTTAGCTCTAAGACACCTTAGTCTATGGCATATATTGTCAATCTTATATGAGTATGACAATAGTAACTACTTGTTCTCTAAATTATATGCTATGTATTTGCCATCCCTGTTTTTCTATTGACTCACTGACTCACAGACTGAGCTACTAATTTTTTCTATTCACTACACACTGTGAAAATGTTCTCACCTTATAGTAGGCATGAGAATTGGAAAATAAGGAGATTCTTGAAACAGTCACATCAGGGAGGTAAAAGAAACACAAACCATTTCCAGGGCCTAAATTGGCCAAATCAGACTTCTTTCATTCACTCCTTTAGCACATGTCAATCATAAAACATTAAGTACTCATGCATGAATTATTTCAGAATATTTCTTCAATATCTTTTTTTCCTCATCCCTGGTGCCAGATCCATGTTTAGCTCAGAGACTCCAGAAAGAAATAGGAACTTCTACGAGCTAAAGATAAAAGACTAAGGGAAAGCCCATGAGTAAGAAATTCAACAAGTTTATGTATGGTACTGCATAGATTTACCTCCATTGTAGACATTCTAACTGTTGCAAAAGGAAAATTTAGGCACATTTCTTTTAAAAGGTCCTGAAGGATGTCTAGCATCCTTAAATCCAGCAAAATTGTTCTAATAACAGCAGGAGGTTTCTCTCTTTCTTCAAGTAAACTCATATGTCATCAGGTTAAAGTAACAGGTTAACCTACAAAGTAACATTCAAAGACAATGAAAAATTATGAATTTTTGTAGTAATTAATTAACTCATTAATGTACATATTAATATATACTAAAAGCATAGATCCAAGTTTATTCATTTGGATAATTTTTCTAATACCACCTGAAATTTGCTAATGTGCCCCCAAAATCTTAATGTTTCTAATGAAAAGAGATTTCACTTTAGGAATACATTTCTGGAAACAGAGAAGTCTAAAACATGGAAGATCTATCATGTCACTCACATGTCACTCACAAGATGATGGAGAATGTATTATTAACAGTGCAATGACCTGTTCCATTCATTTAATGACGACATGAGGCTTTCACAATTTCTATTTTAGAAAGAAATGCATCATCTGATGAAGTTCACACCTAAGATGTTTTTGGTCCTGAAATGCAACTAGGTCTTCCTTTCTTCAAGTCTTCCTTGCTGCTCTTAGGGTTAGTATTTTACACTACTGAAAACAAACTATGTCCTTCATGGATGCTTGCACCACTCTACCACTTGCATGAGGTCATCCACCAGACTTCTTAAAGCAAGTATTGCAGATACTGCCGTTGCTTACAGAAAAGCTTAGATTGAAATCTGCTAAGTATCTTATCCATCTGGATTATATTTGCTCTTTCAGTAAGAAGGAAAGTCAAATGTTCCCTTCAGAGGGTTTTAGCACACTATCTCTTCAGGAAATGGTGACAGTCAAGAAATCAGATTAGTGCAGTAATTTGGCAGTGTTAAGACTTATATCACAACATTTACCTTCAATATCGTTTTAATAATGAAAACTTGTCTATTATAATATACCAGTTAGATAGTACTATCTTTGGCTAAATGTATTGTTCTGAATAATAGCATTTAAATGTTGCAAACTTCAGTGTAAAAACAATCAACAAAAATACTGAACATTCACTAGCTCATCAGCACCACAGCAAACACACTTAAGCATTCTCATGCTTCACCTTCATTTTTAATATCTAAAAAAGGACTTGGCCACTCTTATAAGGCTATCTTTCTTATAACCTGTCTGCATCCCCTCCTCGCAAGACTGATTTCAATTCTACCCTTGAATCATGATTCCAATAATGTTGCCAAGATGCACAAAATTCTTTCTCTTATCACAGATGTTCTGTAGACGATCTTCAGTCAGTACTGTTGGAATGATGTCTGTTACTCTCTAATTACATTTTTTCAGCAACACAATAGAAAACAGTCTCGCAGATGAGTCACAGCTGTGCTTATTATGATACCAACAACTATCTTATGAGACTATCATCAGTTGACACAGATACTAATCTAACAGGATATTGGCAATGTAACCTGCAGATGTACTGAACTTTAACTTCTGAAGAAGAAACAACATACAAAGATTGTTACAAAAAATGAAATAAAAGTTATAGAACCAGTGTGTATAAAGACTTTTGAAGACCACTACCTTGCTGTTTCCTTTGAATCATACTGGGCTTCCTCAGGCCTTGACTGGGAGAAGTCTTGACCCTGAAGAACGAAAAGCAACAAAGTGGGTTTTCTGTTTGCTACTTACTATGGTTAGTGCCTAAATATGAGTCACACTTAGAAGCACATAAAATTTCCAACACAATACAGTCACATCGTTGATGTTGCTTACATACAAAGCTGAATTAGCAAAAACACCTTAATGTCACTGAAATTATACTTCTCTTAGTTTATTTTAGTACAAGTGGGTGATATTTCTCCTAGATGTTTTTTAATGTCAGAAAGAGTTAATCCAAACACTAATATAAAGAATTAACCATTGATTTTATCACGGACATTTAAATGCAAACTTTTAAAAATAATTATCCGCAGTTCAAAGAGGAAATAAACAAAAGCCTGGTTCTCCACAGAGAAACAAGCTAATTGTAACACTATAACTACTTTTCTTTTTTTTTTTTGGTCTGTAGGCTACTGGTATAACCTAAGTCATTAGAAGAAATCAGAATAAATCAAAGTGAAACAAAATGCTGTGCAGAGAAAGTAGTTTTCTATCCATTTACCACTTTTCCCAAAACAAGGCAAAGTAAAATTAGTATCAAGTCTTGTAAGAAGAGTTCACTGTTGCAGCAGATAAGAAAATCTATTAACTAACAGGAGCAGTAGAGGTGCAGATACTGAAGGTATTAACACCTTTTAAAAAGCACTGACAGCTTCCACTTGTCCCTTGAGCATAATAGTTTATTGTGCTACTTAAAACAATACTACCTTGGAACTGCTCTGTAGAAACGGTTACTGAAAGAAATCTCAGTATGGAGCTTAAGGTGACTGTCTTTCAATCCATGGGCAAGAAAATGAAGTCATACTGGCACATATACAGGAAATTTAGCTGTAAGGAGTCCTTGGTGTCCTCCTACGCTCAAAACACTTTGTAACATTTCCAACCGAGCATCTCTGCCCTTCATGTGTATAACTTATTGTACGCTACTTGGAGCAGAAACTGCATCTTATTTGGGACTTTGAAAACACCTCTCATGCTTTGCCATGTACTGCAGTAAATTATAACTGGCTTGAGAATTGCTTAAAAGTGTACATTTTTTGGCTGTCCCTGTTCACATTAAGTAACTGCAGTCTATCACGTCTGTTTCATAGTATCTGAGCACCATGGACAAGTGAATAATTAGCTTTAGCAAGAACAGTCAGATTTATGTGAGGAAAAATTTAACTCCTAGAAAGCTCAGCAACTGGAGAGATGGATTTGTCTCTTCATGCAACACTAATCTCAGTTCATATTTCCCATGTAGTTAAGATAAATTGGTAAAAATGGACATGATTTAATTAGAATCTGAACCCTTCACAGAACTTGTCTCCTAAATGCAATTTGTAATGAAAATGAAACAGACTATTTTTAAAGATTGCAAGCTTCAGATTGAGAGGGGGAGAAGGGGAACGATAATTATAAGTAACTTATGGATAGTCCTCCCCATAGCAATGGAGATAGATAGGAAACAAAACTTTTAGGACCTTCCTCCCCTACATAGATGACAATAGCAGAGTATTACTCTAGAGTTCTACAAAATCCACCCCTTTTAAAAGCTCAGAAGGAAGTGAAATTGCAGTTCCATGCTTCTTGGAGTAACCACTCAACACAAAGGAAGGAGGGAGCCCAATGTATGTTGTACTGTTTTGCCAAATGGCTGGTATCCCAACAACAGTTGTAAGATTTGTCCTGTGAAAAATCTTAAGGATGAAATATTTCATTTCCTGTGTTTCTCCTATCCCAAGGAGCACTGAATGAAAAGTATAATGCTAAAAATATTTTTCCCATATTAGTTTTTCTTGCATTTCTTATGCCAAATTAAATTTGTTTTAGCACACAAATATGAAAACTATTCCTAGATTACTTTGTTTTAATGCTTGTACAGACGTGGAATACAAGTACCTTGGGGAACAGCTCTCTAGCAGCATGTTTTTTTTAATTTTCTTTGTCATGGATTTGCTTTTTGATTTTGTAAAACATCACATAAAAAGTGCACTCCCAGAACTTCTGCAGAATACAACACTGCACATTTAGAGAGAAAAACGCCTCCCTCTGCCAACACTGCCAGAAACTCGTATCCAGATTCAAAAGTTAAAGTATCAAGTAGAAATAAAGAAAAATGTAACTCGCAGCATAGTAAGTCTTTTATCATAAATCACCAGATACAGCGAGAATGCAATATGAAGTCTCTTTTAATATAAGGCTCTCGGCATTCACTTCATCATTCCAGTAAACTGTATTTGTAGAAAAAGGACATTAAAAAAGGCCGCTATGGCTATAGTTCCTAAGTACAACACAAACTCTGTTGCAGAGTGCAATGTCAAACTTGTACATAAAAAAAATAATAAAAATATGAAGCTAAAATCCAAAGCCAGAAACTCTATCTCCCACTCACCCACTTTCTCACACATAAACTGAAAGAATGTTGTACATAAACACCTGCTAGTTCCTATTTCCAGAAAGCGGCAGACAGAAATTACCAAAGGTACTTTCAATTCTCATGTCTCAGTTCCTTACATTTCTCTTTGGTACCCACTGTGGGAAACAGCATACTCTAATAGATGGAGGTTCGGTCTGATGAAATAAATACAGCCATTCTTACATTATTTTTCATTTTATTTCTAGAGAAAATGCCAATTAAACAATGATGCCTGCCAGTATTTCATGTCCTGTTAAAATTTCAGAATCGAGAAGATAATTATGACAATATTTTCAGAGATTCTTTTATTCCTACAAGTCTAGCTGGTGGATACAATGGAGAACTAAAGTTTGACAGTGTGGGAAACACTGCATTTATTAGCAAGTGACTGCCCAGCAAGCACTCTTACACACAGTTCCAGCTAGCATCTCTTGTCAGAAAAGGGTGGCACAGGAAAGAAGAGAAGAAACACTGAATTTATTTCCAGTATAGCTTTGAAGGTAAAAACCATGAAAAAAGAGGCAAATCAAAAAAGAAAAACAAAAAACAAAAAAACGCACACACAAAGCCACAAGAAAGAACTTCAGTCATTCCTTCACATAATTCATTTCCAGTTCGGTCCTTGTGGTTGCTTGTTAGACTCTGTTGCTACCTGACAGGACTGTTCTGACAAACTGAAACCACTCCAACTGGATCCTGCCCCATGAGTTCAGGTGCTTGAGAGAGGAAACAGCATAAGCATGTGGGCAATAAAAAGTGGAAAGTTCTTCACTTGTGAATGTTAGGACATGCCTACACTCTAGATATGAATGGACATCATAGAAGCCAGCTGTCCAAGATAAGATAAAAAAGAAAGTAATATTAAACAGGTTGAAACAGCTTCCTATGGAAGAGATTTCCTCCTAAAATTGGTCATTTCTAAAGCAGAGCAACTTGAATAGTAATATTGTTAACATAATTCCATCAAGAACATTCACAGCTGCAACAAGTTTCTAATTTGGAATTAGACTGAAAGATTAACTGATTTTTGTAATTATTATTATTATTATTATTTTAAAATAGAGGAAAAAACTGTGGATAAAAAATCTGTACTTAATTTGTTTCCTATGATACCACTATTGTAAGGGGATACAACCTACATTATTACTTTAAAACAGCTATATTCATTTCTAGCAGCCCAACTGAGATCAGTCACTGAGTTCCTAAGACAACCGTTTCTCAGAAATAAATGCAAACCGAGAAGCAAAACAATTTGTTTTTCTTTTTCAGCTTGCCAGCTTCCAAAATATAAATGCAACAAAAATCAGTAAAAATGGCATTTCTGTTGCAATAATTGAAAGATTTTAAATAGGATCTCAATTCAAAGTATGTAAATATAAAAAGCTTCCATACGTTGTCTGAATCACCATTAAAAAAGAAGCAAAACTACTTCAAGTTCTGTTTTTGATACTGCCTTATTTTATAACATAGAAATCCAATAAACTACTCCTTATTTGATGATGTACTCCAAAATAAAAAAATATACATTGTTTTGCAGCTTACCGGTAACATGTAGAGAAACATATTATTGATTTATTTTCCTCCTTTAGATTAAAAGTAACTGTTCAAATTGCCCACCTAGTTATTATAAATGTTATGTGTATTTTCAGATCATGGTAAATACAAATCTGGCTTCAATAATGGAAAATACACAAATTATACTGGAACTCAGTTTCTGCAGAGACATGAAATCAAAACAAATTTCAAGATACAGCTAGACTGTAAGTGTCTTAGTTTCTGATGACAGATTTCAGTTTTTAGCAAATTACGAGACTCCAGCTAGTTGAAGAGCTGGAGTCCTATGGATACAAAACTGCAGAGAACACTGGCATTATCGCCCTAGACTCCCAGAGCTGAGAAACACCAAGCTGTACTTCTCAAGCAGATTTTCCACCTCTCCTTTTTATAACTGAATTTTCATAGGTAGTCTCTACTGCCAAATTATACAAAACTTAGACAATCTACTTGGTTTCAGTAAAACTCATACTGAGTATGTGTTTTATTCTTTCTACATGCAGTATATACGTGCATTTAATTCAGGTCACTTAGCTGAGCTACTTGATAATATGACGACCAGAAGTGCTAAACTCTTCAACCTAAATTCCTATTAAGGGCTCTTGATTTAGGAGTGAGTTACCTTAATAAATGTAGCTGGAGTGGATTAGTGTCAAGCACAATTCAGAAAATGAACTACAAAATCCTTTCTCTTTTGCTTTCTCTTCTCCTATTCAGTCTCCTCTAGGTATACTTGCTACAGTCCTTTCTCCCTCTATGGTCACTCTTTCACCTCTTAAAATGCTTTTTCCTCACAACTTAACTCGGAGAAGTTCTCCCCACTCCACCTCCATCTGGATGATTCCCTCGTGCCTTTAATAATACCTTTTATGCTTTTTCCTCCCTCCTTTTTCCTCCCTCCTATGACCCACAAATGAAGGCCTTTCTCAGTATCTTGCCTATTATTCTCTATCCACTGAGAAATTAACACACTTTAACAAATCAAGAATGCATAAAAAATTAATTCATGTATTTGTACAAGTCTTTTAAGACACAATAATGAATTCTTGATTTGCCATATTTTACAAACTGTTTAATAAATAACAGAAATCCTAACTTGTTAAAAGTAAGTTGATCTACTACACTGTTCAAGATGACATCTTTCTTTAGAATGGGTTTAGAGAGGGATCCGGAAAGATGTTAAAAAAAAATAAAAATAGACAATATACTACTGGGAGATGTTTTATTCATACAGACATTGTGAGAAAAGAATTGAAAACACTGAATGCATCTTAATTATAATCTTGAAAATGATGAAAGAATTATGCTCATTTCTTTAGGCAACATATGAACTTATAACATAGTCTAAGTCAGTACTGAGCTAAGGATTTTGGAGGAAGAAGTGTTGGAGGAAGAATTCAACCTAGTCCACTTTTTTCCTTTTTTTTNTTTTGTAATTATTATTATTTTTAAGCAAAACAATAAAGTAATTTTTAAAAAGAAACTTCCCTTTAGAATACGAATTCCTTCCAATTCTGGAATGAGCAGTGTTGTCTGCCTGTTAGGCACCAATACAGAAACTCAGTAGAATATACAACTGTGGAAAGGTATTTTCCACATGAAAGTAAGGACACTAAAATGAAACACGATGTTTTACCCACTCCAGATGAGTTACGTAGCGAGTGGGGAAGAATCTCCTACCTTCCTGCAAAAGCAAAAATTATTATTTTTTAATCACAAAAGAAGGATATAGCAAGGTGATGTAGTTCACATGGAGCTAGTATGACTTTAATGTCCCTTCTAGATACAAAAACAGTGTAAAATGACAGATTGGAACATATTAAAAATTTAAGTATGTAATGCTTTTGTTGTTCTTCTATGTTCATTTTTCATTTTCTACTTATTTTTCTGTAGAATACTATACTGATAAAAATTAAATACTGACTGTATTTAAGTTGAAGCTTTTAACAGTCACAGTACGACCAAATGCTACATATAGCCTGCAGCCTTGGAGCCCAATAAACATTGCGTGGCTGTTCCCTGGAACATAGAATAAGATGTGCATTAACAACAGGTTGTAGGTTTTTTGGGTTGCCTGAAAAAAATGTTTTTGCAATTTTCTGATATCCACTGTTTAATTTCTTTGAGGTACAATGGCATTATTACATCTATTGATATATGCATATATATGCACACGTGTATATATATACACGAACTTCTGTAACTAGTAGGCAGTAGTAAGAAATAATAGTTATTTTGTGCAGAAAGAAATATGATCACAGTATAATAACCTAACGTAAAGGAGTACCACAGGATGATAACAGAGGCTCTGAAAGTATAAAGACATGATAAAAGATGTCAAACTAAAAATATCTACTCAGTTAAGGGTCACAGTTTTTATACTTTAGGAACTTAGTAAATCTAGTTTTAGGAATAAAAAGAAAGATTCAGTTTACTCTTCAGTGCATGTAAAACACATCAGATCTAATAAATTCAGAGATAACATAATTTGCAAACCAACGAACACAAGAACACAACATAAAGCATATGAACAGCAGTCACAAAAAAACAACTCCCAAGTAGGCCCAGGAACAAGAAGCCACCACTATCACATTGCTGAAGCAGAAAGCAGCCCCCACTATGTACGCTTTCCCTCCTATGAGGGACTGGGACACTGAGAGATTATTTTAACTAAGATTAGATACACAAATTGTTGGGGTACTGGTGAAAAAATTCTTATTTCCTGTATACCTCCAATACACCACAGAGGATAACACCCTGGCAAAACTGCAAATGACTGCTGTGCATGAGCAAGGAAAGAAAGAGGATGAAAAGGAAAAAAGAAGAAATTATCCACTTAAGCTTCAACATTTAATATGAGCCAAAACTGAAATGAAGAAATTCTATTTTTTTTTTCCTTTTTAACAAAGAGCTCTAAAAGTAAAAGTGAATAGAATGGTTCTAAAGCAAAGAAAACAAGAAACACTTTTATTGAGTTAGGCTTTATACTGCGATTTTGGATTGTACTTTCAGCCTGAGCTAGCTGACCTGGAATGACTAATTAATTAGTCCCTGCCTTCGTTTGCCCATCTAAAAGATACTTATTCTCACCTGAAGAGCCTTGGGAGGTGACTTTGATATTTTTTTAATAGATGTGCAAATCCATATTGCAAGTTTACAAATTGCAATGCATTTCAAACAACTGAAATTTAAATAAGCCTTCTTTGATCGTCCAGGGAGAATTCTGGGACTTCCTGTTCTCAAAACTAGATTTTCAGACTTAAAGAGTATCATTTCTGAAACTATTCCCATTAAAATGTGAAATGTGTTATGCTTTTGTTATTTGTAAACACGTAGTTACTTTTTTAAAGAAAAATCACTCTCATGTTGCTTGAGGTATGTGATAATGCTGCAGATGTGTTTCATCTTTTTTTCATGTTAGTCTTTACAACTAAGCAAAATAGAACTCAACATTTTTTGAAAGCGTGGTAGGAAGCTACTTCAGGAATTCTCAAGGTGATTCTTCACACTCAGTTATTAAATTCAGTAACATTAATTTTGGGGAAAAAAAGGAACACCTAAAATCTCTTCAGCTTGTGTTCTGAGCACATGTAATGCCTTTGTAACTAGGGTCAGGGAAAAAGAATCCTTGCAATTGTTGGTGTTACTTAAGTATCAATAACATCTCTAAATAAAGCAGTTAAACACAGACGTTCTTAAAAGGTGATCCTGCCCCTCTACTCTGTGCTGGTGAGATTTCACCTGGAATACTGCATCCAAATATGGAATCTTCAGTGCAGGAGAGACATGGACCTGCTGGATTGTGTCCAGAAGAGAGCCGCAAAAATGACCCAAGGTCTGGAACACCTCCCTTGTGTGAGAGCTGGGGCTGTTCAGCCTGGAGAACAGAAGGCTCCAGGGAGACCTGATAGCAGCCTTTCAGTATCTAAAGGGGAGATACCAGAAAGAAGGGAACAGACTCTTTTAGCAGGATCTGTTGTGACAGGACAAGGGGGAAATGGTTTCAAACTAAAAGAGGGGAGATTTAGATTATATATAAGGAAGAAGTTTTTTTATGACAAGAGTAGTGAAGGACTAGACAAGTTGCTCAGCAAGCTGGTGGATGCCTCATCTCTGGAGACATTCAAGATCACACTGGACCAGGCTCTGAGTGATCTGATCTGGCTGTAAATGTCCCTGTTTATTGCAGGGGAGATGGACTAGATGGCCTTCAGAGATCTCTTCCAACTTGAACGATTCTTTGATAGTTTACCTTAAATATCTTTGCATTTACCACAAAATCCTATGGGCTTGACAGTTACTGTGGGTCAGTAAATGCATAGTAAATTAATACCTGTACTGAAATACATATCACAAATATAAACTTAGTGTGTTTTATGTCCATACTTTTCTGACTTGCATGTGGGAGATACTAAATATCACAGTCATGCTACACCTGGAGAATATCTTGTAAAGAAACCAGTTCTGCACCTTAAAATTCCACTTACCTACCAGACCACCAAGATTTGACAAACATACTTTGGTTAGATGTGCTAGCTACCTTTATTAAACAATTAAATAGTACATGTATTGTTCATGCAGTGCCAAAATGTCTTCTGTGTTTACTGATCTTGTGTCCTCCTCCATTTTCTTTCATTCACCCAACACATCACTAGAAAATGCAGTGAGGAAAAATGGCATTCACATATGCGTATATTAAAAATTCTTTTATTTTAAAAAGATATCATCCCAACCGTTAAGAGCATCTGCAAATTCTGTCGCTCCAAAAATGCCCCCATACAAACATTGAATAAAATCTCAGTCTTTCAAAATAAACGTGAATGGGTGATGCTGCACTGTTAAGAAGGCAGGCACAGCTGTACAGGGATGACTGGCAGGAAAATGAGGCCTTTAATATTAGGGAGATAAGTTCTGTCTCTTTTGGCATGTAATAATTTTCACTAAAAATATTTTTTAAAAGCAACATCATCTTTCATATTTAATGATGTTCCTCACAAACCCAGAACAGCAGAGCATTGCACTTGGGGGTTTGGATTTTTCAAAGGAGAAAGTTGAAGTTAATGCCATTTTTAACTGGATTTTGTAACACTTAAAAAAAAATCACAAAACAAAAGAGCTAATTACAATGAACTGAGAATGCTTCTGGTTTAAAAGTTACTTAATCCCTCATGGTAGAGCTGTGGGTGCTGACTTTCTTACCCTCCTTCTAAAGAACAAGCTGTTAAAAACACTAATTGACTGAATTCACAAAATTCTCCTTTCTAAGAGAAATAAAACTGTTTTGAAAGGCAGCTTTTGAATGTGATCTTGAGTCTAAAGCAGCCTATTTAGAGAAAATGAGATCCATAAACGTCAACACCACCTGTAGTCAGCCGGAAAATGTGTCTGCTTTCTGACAACAGCATTGATAAGCCACAGGCACTAACATCCCTTACTTTATCTGCTAGATAAAAGTTAAAGAAAGTAGAAGTTAAAAAGATACTTTCTAATTTGTTTCAACACAAATCTGCAAATACAACTATAATCATCAAACAATGCTAAAAAATTTCAGTGGATTCGCATTTTTCCTTAAGAAACCATGAAAGATATGGAAAGCATGCTTGTTTTATATGATAAGTACTGTAAAACAGTGTAACTTCATGTAACATTGCAAAGAAAGGTTATCTTCTGAGGGTGTTATGATTGTGAGAAAAAGTTGTATGGAACATATGAGACATTCTGACAACTCCCCCCCGAAAAAACACAGTAGAAACATTGTCTTCAATTTACAAAAAGGACATAATAGGAACAACCTTTAGACAGGCAGAATGTTTTAACAGAGGTTATGAAATGAAATAAATGTATTTGAGTATGTTACAGGGAATTAGTGGACCTAAGTTATGATCATACCAAATATGAAGAATGAAGGTTTGGTATTATGATAAGTACAGCTGAAAAGAACAAAGGAGGAACAGCTACACATAAAGTTTGTTTTGTTTTTTTTTTTTTTTTTGGTCTTTTAGAAATTTCCTAGAGGAATTTTTAATGATGGATGCCATTTTACACATGAGTTTTTGTCAATAAGTCACGAAGAAAAAATAAAGGTGATTTTAACAGAAAAAGAAAAATGAATGTATTTTTAAGGATATCGATATTCATGTATTCATTATTAGTCAGACCAATTTCAATGTTGCTTTGCATGAAAATTCTGGGGAGAAGAGAAAAAAATTGAAAAGCACAATTCAGAAGAGTTACCATGCAAAAAGTAAGGTCAATGACCCATTGAGATCAGTATCCAACTAATAATGGCCAGGACCTTTGAATATGTAAACCACATCATAACAGATTTCACAGAAGTGTGGAAATACAGCAGAGAAGCATAAACGACCTTATCATTGGGAATCACTCTCACAGCCTCAACTGTGAGAGCGCAGTTGTCACCTTGGGAAATCACTGACAGGTTTTTTTTTGCTTGGGATTTTTTTGGTTTGATTCCCTCCATGCCTCTTTTACAAAACCTCAATATATATCAGTCTTGCAAAGTCTGGATCACTCATGCAGGTCTTTTCTTCAGACTCCTTGAATTCCTCTGTGTTTCCAAGAGCTAAGTGAAAAAAAATCTAGCATACAATTTAATACTTCCCCACATCAATTCAATATAGTTTCCTTAAGTGTTTAAGTGTACTGTCCAATTCAACTTCAAATAAAATCAAGCCACAGGGCTTTAAAAACACTCTGAAGTGGTTTAAACTGCAAAGCCTAATACATTTTATTGGTTCTAAGTGGAAGGCCTTCTTTCATTAGCTTAATTTAATTCCCTTAGTGAATTGTTATTCTTTTGAATCTACCAGAATATTCCAATTACTCCACCAAGGTTATGAAAAGAGCCTTTGGATACCTGTTGATGTTTTCTTTCACTTAACCATCCTTTAAAAAAAAATCTAAGAAAAAAATCTCTATTATTGTAAAACAACAAAGCAAAATGAAATTAATTACAGTAAATACTAATTTGGCGTTTTGCAAAAATCCAGGTAGAGGCTTAAGAAGATGGGCAAACAATACATAAGCATTATGTCTCATCTGTTCATTTTGCCATCAGAGTTCAGGACAGAAATTCAGTTCTATTTGAAAAAAACTAATAACATTTCTTACTCTGCAAAGATAATTTAGGAAATATTTGCAAATTTAATTCGGTTGTCCATATTCCTATTTGGGATTTTCTTTTTCTTCATACAGAGAAAGTTGTGGCTGACAAGTGCTATAATGTTAAAGGTTTCTCAAATTTTAGACAGGGTTTCCTCAAACCACTTTCACTAATCTCCAAGATATGTGAGAAATAACCACAAGTTTCTCTTTTCTCAATTTCTTTCAATTAACAGAGGTGCCTGCTCTCAGTATACACTTAATCTTACAATTCTTTTATTAATATTTGTAGCATTAGGAAACATAATGAAATCAGACATTACTTTGACATAAATTAAATTCCCATTTTTTTCTTATGTGCTTTTTGATTTTTTTTCTAACAAGCTCATCACATACACTCATTTAAAAATATTGATTTAACCATAAATGAAACTGAATTCTTGAATAGTTACTGAACAAGAGCAGCAGAGGCAATAGGAGCAAAGATTTCCTGTCCTAAACTGCCCTACTTAGATTTTTCAGCACAGAATAGAAGACCATCTTACTTTCAGGCACCTTCCTCATTTGTTCTGAAGCTATTAGAAAGGACACAGAACAATGGCAGGTAAAATGTGAATCCTTGTTTTTGATACACAAAGTGGGGACCTTTTCCAGAAACATCACAATTCTGACTCCAATGTCACGTTCATATTTCAGCAAATTACTTAGAACTGGAACTGTGTTGGTTTGAACTTAATGTACTTAGGAACCCTCCTGAAGTGCCAAAGAGGCTGCCAAATTGCAAAAGACAAGCAAGAAAGATTGCCTTCAATAGCTACAAGCATTATTCTACTTTGTCATAAAACTATGTGGGACTTCGGTCTCTAAAAATTTTAGATAAGAATATCTTATGAGAATTCTCACAGATGGAAGCTGGAAATATGAGGTCATTAAGGCTCCAATCTGCTCAAAACCAGAAATGCATGCCCAAGTGGAAGTGCCTCAATCTGATTTTCAAGCATCTTCAAGATAGTTGCCCAGATTTCTAATTTAATAACAGTTTGTGTCAGCTATAAATTCTACACTCTATAATTGTCAGGCAACATGCTAGCATAATAACGAAGATTCAGGTTTCAAGTATCTGTTGCAGTGAGTTATTCAAAAAGTGGATTTTTGCTCAAGTCTACTTCTATTTAGAAAAAAAATAAGTTCTTCAGGGTCCCCACAGGGCAGAGATAAAATTCTATGAAGTGATGCAGAATACCTGTTAACACAGAGTCAGACTTGGTCTGGTAAGCTCCGTCTTGCTGACACTGCTGTGCTATTTTAATTTCCAGAGCCTGCGGGCTCAGGATTCTTTGTTACTTTGTCACTGCATGGTGTAAATAAGCCTTAAGTTGATTCTAGCTCATCCAGTTAAAGAGTACCAAATTTAATTGTTTAAGAGAGGCTTAGGGTTTCCTCCCAGTCCCCACCAAAGCCATTTTTCTCCTTTGACCTCATTCTCTCCTATATCTTCAATCTCCTTTCTTACAACTTCTTGGAAAAAATAAAGTTAACTGAGATTCTTATAAAAACATCAAAGAAAACTTAAAAAAATAAACCGTTCCCATTTTATTCATCATAATTCCTTTATTTTCTTTCATACTTTCAAGGGTACAAAATAATATAGCATTTGATTTGAAATGATAATGAATGACATGTATAAGAGTTTTATTTTCAACCAAAGACATTTGCAATTAGATCATGTACAAAAAAAATCCTAACAGTTTTGACAATATAATTTTTTTTTTAATATATCTGATTTCTGACATCCAAGAATGTGACCTTTAAGATTAATTTCCTTTTCTGTGTGATTTTCTTATTCCTTTTTGTTTGAAAGTTAGGTATCTCATAAGCACAAGCTGTATATCAAAGTAGAGAACATGGCTACCATAATGCAGGCCTCAGTTTATTTTTCTCCATTTGTTCTACTTCAAGTTTTCATCTCATTTTATGTATTTGCTTCAATGTGATGTTTAAAGATAATTTACTCAAATTAATCAAACTTCCACATACTTATTTTAAACTAGGACCTACTATCTCTTGCTCTAACTGCTGAGATCTCACAGCGTCTGATGGAGTTGAACTTGACATAACTAAAATTTTAAAGCAATACTCACCTGGCCTCATAGTACTTAACTGCACATAATTAAGGGAGGGAGAAGAGATCAAGAACTTAGTCATGGGGAAACAACATCATCTTCCATTGTTGTCACTAAATTTATGTAATTTTCGTTGTTTTTTTTTTTACCATGCTGAATCAAACCAGGACAAGGAGGAATTTTAACTAACTTACTATCATGAAACTAGACAAATGATCATTGAAAAGAGTAATTGTCCACATGAAAAGCAGATGAATACCTGTGCAGACAAATGTAGAAGACATGATGTCATTAAGTACCTTTAACTGATCGCTATCCATTATTTCCTAGGAAAATTTAATAATTCCCCATTTCTATCTGGAATGCAGTACAAGAAGCAAGAGGGATATGAAACTGTAGGCAGCCAATTTAGCTTTTGTGTTTCCAAAATTCTTAAGAATTCAGATCCAAACTTATGATTTAATTACATAGGCTATGTTTAAAATGTATATATTACAGCCAAAGGATTGTAAAATGACTAGGTCTATTATCAAGTGCTTTAAAAAAATAGGATATCAAAGAGAGCTAAACATCTAAATTACCATATATTTGCTATATGCTGTATGATTTTAGAGCTGTTGCCTGAACATATACTGTGCTCTCCTAGCTTAGGAGAAAAATGTTTCTCTCCTAAATTCAGCCACTCAAATGTTATGACATAATTTTTACCTAAGCTCCGTTAACAGGAATCCTGATTGTCGTACCTACAGGAGCACTGGTTGACATACAGCTTTTATTTGTACCTAAAAAGAAATAATGGTAACAAATCTCTTAATATATGTACCTAAAACCCCTGAGAATCTTTCATTGTAAGCATACAGCATTCTCCATTATCTTTGCTTCCTGTGATGTGTAATAAATCCACCACATAACTGTTCTATTTATATGAGTTAGATAAACATGAAAAACTAGAAAATACAACCAAGAAAATACAACTATATTGAACACCAAAGTTACTAGCTGTTAACAACAACATTTAGCCTTGAGAGAGAGGATACTAGGCATTCCTATCTTCTTTCCACCTCCCTGAGGCTGTGCCCTTTGCCTCAAAGGGTGTCTTTCTTCTCCTTGCAAAGCTCAGTAATCATATAACAAGGACAAGGCTGTAAGACTGTAAGAAGATAGAACTTAAGGTCTCCTTTTCCAAAGAAGTTGTGAAAGCATTCACAAACAAGAGTGAAGTACCCTGGTCTCTAGAAACAAAGTCAAAATTTGAGGGGAAAAACAGAATGGAATCTTCTGATGTGACTGTTTGGAAAAGCAAAGATGTGGCCTTAAGAAAAGTCAAGTTTTACACTCAATATGCCACTCATCAAAAACAGATACAGCTTTTCATTCTCTAAATTACCTCAAATCTAGAATTTCCATGGCCTCAAGTATTGGGTACAAAAAATATAAGCCTAATGTTTGAAAGCTGACCTATTTACCTACACACACAAAATCTTGCCTATATCCATTGCTTCCAGAGCATCAAATCTACCTCTCCACAGAATGATTTTCAAGGAATCACTGACAAAAGGGGAGGCTTCCCAACAGCAACCATAAAGTAAAAACCAAATCCATTTAAATTCCTAAAAGCAAGATGTAAAGTGGCTCTTGATTAAAACCCATGCGGTTGATGGATGTCACTGATACAAGCAGAAGACCATAGAACAATTTCTGTACTTCATGACACTCAGTTCCAAAAGGGAAACTGAATTAATACAGAAAAGCAGGACAGTGCTTTACAGGACACCTCAGACAGAGAAGAAACTCAAGAGTTTTGTTGTGATGAGGTTAGGCACCCCAAGAACTGGTTTACCAGAGGAAATATAGGAAAAACATTATTGAGAGTGAGTTTCTTCTACTAACAATGTTTCATTTTTACATGCATTTTAGTTATTCTCATGGGCATCAGTAATACTAAGACCATGTTGTACCAGTGCTAATACAAATACAGCCCACAAATATGTTCTCTAAAGGAACAAAAGGTAACCAGAGAGTAGTCTTGAAATATTAAAATAGTTTACCTAGTTCCAGGTACAATCTTTGAAAGCTGAATTATCATTTAAAAGTACTTTCAGCTACTTGAATTGTACATAGTGAATAGTACTGTAACCAGATGAAAAATGCTATGCTCGGCAGTACCACTGGTTTGCACTGAATCACTACAACAATTTCTACCTTTCTCTAACAAATTGAAGAGAAAGTTGCATGCAAAGTGCATGAAAGACTCACCATCTTACCTTCCTCCTCATAATCTTAATACAACTGCCAAGGTTTCTAACTCCCTGTGCCATGGAGATCAGGTTAATCTTCTGCTTATAGGATTTTATTAACACCTATTGCTGAGCTAAATTCTATGGACTGAATCTTAAAGCCATTGACAGTCATCATTGGTAATTATTCTTATTGCCAAATAAACCTTTTTTATGTGACCACCACTACATATATTAACTATAATTCTGAAGTGCATATGTTACTACTGAGTTAAGTGTTAAAGATTTACAATCTTTTTCTGGACAAGCAGTGAGCATTTTGGTTTTAGAGGCTTCTGTTTATCCCAGAATCTGAATCTGACAGTAATATCCAAGATTTCTTGAACAGAAAACCGCTAATAGAACAATTCCTAAAAAATATTAGCACAGGACAGGTGATAGATCTACTGAAGGCTTTGTTAGACACTTGATCTAGACAACAGTCTCTCATGAATTTATTTTCACTTCTACAGATTAAAGTAGCATCACAGAGTCCAACAAAACCTCTATATACAAAATTCACAAACACTGATAGACAGATTTTAAAGACAACAGATAGAAGTTTATATAACATTAAACATTTGCTAATAGGTATATTTTCCAACATATGTTATCCACTTGTAATACTCCAGTATCTGAAAACATTAATCTTTCAGTAGTTGCTTCAGATGCACATAGTGCATTTTTACAAACAAGCTATATGCCAAAAGTGGCACAGCCTGGTTAGGCTTACTAGTTATTAGCTAAATAAAAGAAAATCATACACCATGCATGGACAAGAATTGCTACCTTTTTTTTCTGGTTTCAAGTATTCATCTCAGATACACCATGGAACAAAATTCTAAAGAACTCTGCAAATAAGTGTATCAAAGATGATAAAATTATTTTCTAACTCTGTATTTTAATACACTTTTTGTTACACAAAGTTTGACTAAGATTCAAAAGATGAGTGTGTCAGCATTTTAGTGTGGGCTTTAGAAACATCTCACATCTGTACAGATTCTTCTGTACCCTGGTTAAGATTGCAGAGTTATCTAAGAACGCTCAGACTAAATTCTTTTCAGACAATCAAATCCAAAAGATGCATTCCATCATCATATTTAACACTACAAAACCATTAACAGACAATCCACAAACTGAATCCTGTAAAGCGAGCAAATGACATTAGGTCCTCAGCACAAATATTTTTAGCACTATAAAACTTCTTCCATTGTGCTACACTAATTTGAATGCCAGCTATAATTTAGCTATGATCTCAGTTTTTGAAGTATATAAATATTTCAATGCCATCATTCATAATGATGAGTAATATTTGGAGTTTTGTGCAAGTTTACTCAAGTATACTGTTTTTATGGTTACAGAAGAGAGGTCTTTCACACAAAGTCAGTGATCAATCAGACCAAAAATGTATTTGCTTCAATAGTATGTGCTTTAGAAGCACTAATTTCTAACTCAGGCCCAGTTTTTCTTGATGCCATTTTATGGCACCTTCCTAAAGTGCCAGTGTCTGAAGTGCTGGTGACAAGAGTGCAAGTAAAACTGGGGAGCAGAGGCCAACTAGTCTAGCAATAGAGAAACTGACACAAAAGCCTGCACCTATACTTTCCTATTTTCTGTATGTCAACTAAAAAAAATAAATCATAGCTGTATATATAAAGAGTATGCTCTGATTTTAATCCATTTTTACATTCATCAAGTATATATACTGCCTTTATTAAAGCTGCTTTCATGATGGTGGTTTCAGCATATGGTGCTGATAACAGGTGCATAAGTATCTCGCTCAATCTGCCATCACAATACCAACAACAAATAATAACAAAAAGCATGGGTTTCAGTATGGAAATCCTGGTAGCATATCCTGTGATACTGTACAATTGTTTCTGCTATGGCACATAAATCATGTAGTCTGCACCGCAATGTTGAAGCACTGCAATGATAGCAGGAAAGAGATTGAATATTTATATTTTTCAAGGTAATAGATGATGTCTGAAATCTTTCATCTCTCTGTGGAAAGACTTAAAGCTAACATGGCTTTCTCTTAGCCCAGTATTTGAGGTTTAATGTGTTGGTAGCAGTCTTTTTATTCCATTCCTCTGCAAAACAACTTAAAGATAAGATAAAATTACTAGACTGCTGGGGTGGTGGTGAGGATTTTCTCTTTCACTATTTCTCAGTTTCAAATCTCTATAGTCTCAACATATTTAGCTACATTAAAGTAAATATATATGCATTTTTAAGTCCATCACTCCCTACTAGAAATAAATGTTCTTGGATGCCAAAGCGTTTATTATACTTTGAACTTACTTAAGAGTTAGACATCTTCTAGCCATATCAGTACTAAAACTGTTTCAGATGATTGCATTCTGCTGGAATATTTACTAAGAAAATAGTAGGTTCATTGTTTACACCAGGAAGCATTATATAATGCTAAACATTTACAGGAAAGCTCTTTCTCCCTTGTAACCCTGCAGCATTGCTTTTAGTCCTACGTTAGCTCTCCGTACTTTGAATTTATAATATGAAATAAAAACTGGTGTCATCTGCCATCACAGTAAAACACCAGGGTTCACATTGTACTTTGAAGACAATGGAAATTCTCCCTTCCAGGTGTCAAGGTTTCCTCACACTATGTTTCTAAACTAGCAAATTGTACCCTAGATGCCCATCTCTCAGCTCTCAGCTCATCTCAAAGATCTGAGATATATCCCTGGATGTCAAGCTGAGAGATACCTAACAGCAATCAAAACATTGCTCACTGTGCCAAGTGTAGAACACAGGACTGCAGTCCTAAATTGTTCCACTTCTGTTGATTACATATTAGTACTTCAGCTGGTTAGAGAAAATGTGTGAGAGTTGCTGGCTGAATTCTGTTCTCAAGGCTGCTGTACTCAGGGTTGATGGACATTTTTCCACAAGCCTTCAAGAATACTTGTTACGTGTGTTTGCAAAGGAAGTAAGAAAATGGATGAAGCAGAACTTCATAACTTCAGAGGGAAAGGTCTTCTCCCCAAAAACATATGATTTATATGATTCTTTCCACTCATGTCTAGAATTAGTCTCTTACCAGCTATCTGAAAGGATTATATCATTGTAGTGTCTTTCATTGAAGAGTACTAAAAGGTTTTTCACAACACCTGAAGCTAAGTAAAGCAAGATTTACTTCATGCTACACAGCACCTTGCTGAAAAAACTCAGCAAAAGCCCACTGTCAGAGCTTACAAAAAAAAAAAACCAAAATAAGCTGAAAACCACATTCCCAGCTTCCTGTTTCCAAAAAACTCAAAAAGTCCAATGCAAAACTACTATGATGGTCTATAGCAGCACAAAAACTCCTCAAATGTGAGGTATCTGACAGCCTGAGATACAAGTTTGACCAAATTAACAGTCAGCATCTTCAAGCCACTGTTAAACAGTAAACTTTGTCCTCTCGCCAAGTATTGGTTCCTCTGTGCTGACTGGTTATCATCAGAAATATAATTCCTTTTTCAAAGACACACTGATTATGCAAAAGTTTGATAGTATGGAAGCTAAATATGCAGCTTGATACACTAATTTATATGCAGCTATCACAGCTCTATCTCAGAGTTAGCGCAGAGGCAGAATACTTTCCAGATACTACACTAGAGAAGTAATTCAGAAGACTTTAATCCTTACAAATTAGCATTCAACTGGTAATTCTCACTGCAGATCTATTATAACCATTCATTTTCCAATAGAAAATGAATGCTGTTCAAGCAATAGCTATTCAATAGCATTTTCCAAGGTTAAGAACACATTTGTCAGTCTGCATGTCCAGAAAGGTCTTTATACTATTAATATATTTTCTCCATTATACATGGATTGTATGCTACTTCGGCATATTATTGTCCATCAAAAATCTCAACAAGTTAAAAAAACAACAAAAAATCCACAGCTCAGAGGAACGGAGGGAATCTTGTCTTTACATAAGCTGTTGCCACTGACTTTGAAATGAACTGAGTAGATAGCAGTTACTCCAAAAGTATTGCTGTTTACAGAAAAGACAGAAGATTAATCCCTAGTGATTAACAAAAACCTTGAATACTCTTTTTATGAGCAAGAGCACAAATCAGTCTTTTTCTACCCGCTAACATGCCAACATTCCAAAATGATATAACCACAAAAATTTGAAAAACTTGAAAACAATCATATTCTCAACATTTAATATCTGACAATAAAATTTATTGCAAAAAGTATGCTTTACAGTATGACCAACACAAAAGCCATAAACACACATGAAATTACAATTCACCCTGGGTTCTCTCTCAGGTATTTATAAGGATTGTAAAAACAAAGAGAAAAGTAAGAAAAAGCACATGAAGTATTATACAATTTGGAAAAGGCCATACCTCTGTGACTTTATTTGAGAGTAGAAATAATGAGACCTGCAAGTCTAGGAAATCCAGCAAGTACTATACTAGTTACTAATCCAGTTTTCCTAAAAAATAACCATTGAAATTTTTCTAGTGAATAACGCCCAGAAGAATGAAGATCAATAGCTCTAAGCTCAAGAAATATGAGTTAACAGTTCTCTTAACACCAAAGAAGGAAAAAAAATAAAATCAAGTGTTTCAGTAAAAAATAAATCTATTACTTCAAAATCAGATA
Source organism: Pavo muticus (assembly GCA_016647715.1). NCBI lineage: Eukaryota > Metazoa > Chordata > Aves > Galliformes > Phasianidae > Pavo > Pavo muticus. The sequence continues at coordinate 495,786 of JACDJE010000070.1, read as the reverse complement.
TGCATTTCATTAGTGGTTATGCAAAACACCCGCATTCATTGGTTGTGCAAATTTAACTGTAATGTGTAACAAAAATTGAATAGCATGTCACTAAGAGACAATGGTGATAGAAACTATTAAAAAACAATTTCAATGAAGGACATTATTATATAAAAGTTAAAAATAAAAGAAGGGAAGAAGAACAACAAAAGTTAGAAAAATACATTTTAAAAGCTGTTAAAGGAGTAAGATTTTTTCCAGCAGGGCTTCGTATTAAAGGGCCGGTTTTGAGGTTTTCTTTTTTTCCAATTTTTTCTTCCCCTTAGGTAACCACAAATCAGTGCAATGGACAACTAAAAATCATTAGAAATATTGATACTTATTCCCTGAAGTTGCTAGGGAACTTGTTTTCATTTTAAACATCCCAAGTAAAATAGATATTTGCAGTGTCATTAGTAAGAGCCCTGCAAAACCACCAGCTTTCTGTTCAACAAGTCCTGGTTCTTCCAGATAGTTAAGCCTCTAGAATCATCTCAATCTCACTACTTGGTCAAAGCTATATGTTATGCAATTTACAGTATGGAGTGGCATGAATCTAACCATGCTGGGAATACAGAAGGAGGCATGTAACTACACAACTGCAGCTTTCTTTTTTCTGCAGCTTTTTTTTTGACGCCCTCCCACCCCCATATGTTGAGCTAATGGGCAAGTTACTGCTAATCTATATGGTTCTAAAATCTGAACTTTAATGTTCATTTGTAATGGTACATAAAAATAAAAATACATCAACTATTAAATTTCCCTTTCTTCCACTTTCTTAAAACTGTGTTACATGAACTGCCAGAGATAGATTTTGCCATTACAGCATAGTAACAGAAACAGAATAATAAGGATGATTTTTAGCTCTGTGAAACTGGCATTGACTTGATGTGAAAGAGAATAATAAATAAATTGTTCCAAACATACTACAGGTACATAAATTATTATTTAAAGGAGTAAAACTCCACTGTTTGCAGAAATTTCTTTCTTTCAATTACATGAAAGACATGGTCTACACTGTGCGTAAGAAGGGTTAAAATGGATTCTGAAGATACTGATAGGATGCTTTAAGTCCAAAAGTTAAGCACAATAAACATGTAAGTCAAAAGTCAATCACAATCACTAGTAAGAACTACTCAGTGATATGGAGATCAAAATGAACAGTAAATCCTGAACACAGAGAATGAATGGATTTTATATATCAACTAAAGAATGCTCCAATTGCTTTAAATATTACTTCTGAAAATATACTATTTTAAAAGAAATGAGAATCCCTTAATCTCTATATTGGCAATACTGCATAAAGTTCTGGGAAAAGAACTCAAAATATAACAAAAAGTGCCTATATACAAAATGATATGTGAGATAGCAAATCTGTTTCTAAATACAAAATAATAAATGTTTCTAAATACATAAATAATAATACAAAAATAGTAAAATAGTGACAAGAGCTGAATTATTTTCACCAAAGAATATATTTTAAAATTAAAGCTCTTGTAACTCTACCTTCCGCAAGTAAAGAATAAGGCTTACAGAAATTTGGTCTTAACTTGAGAAGGAAAAATTGAAGGTATAACAGCAAAATGCAAATGGATTAGAAAACTGAATTCATAAGCTCTGGGTAAGTTTTTAATTAATAGTTATTCAAGTGTAACAAGCCATCAGAAATACTGATACATTAATATTGGCCAGTTATATGATTACCAAATTTCTTTCTAGGCAACTTGCACGTATATACTCTTACATAAGTTTCCTCCTGTACAACTAATGAAAATACATAAAAACAACACAGTAAGAGCTCTTTTGTGAATCATGTGTAGTGCTGGAGTAAATCTCTGCTTCCAGGCAATACAATCATGTGGTTCAAAAGCTGTCTTATATTCACTATGTATTTGCATTTCAAAATACATTGCATTGAGAGGAGACAGCCCTATTGGAATCCATGATTAGCAAACTTACTTTAGTGGCAGACTCAGTCCTAATTCCAGGAATTACTCAAATATGGGATTGTTTGCTATAAAGACAGTAATAGAAAAGATAGAACAAGGGCTGGAGACTCTTCCATGGATCTCAGTGCAAGGCAACTCCCATCAAAGCAAGATCATCTCTCACAAACATACTATGTAACAGCCAAAAGAAGCCTGATTTTTCCCTGATCTCCGCTCTACAACCTTCAACTGAGCTGATGAGAAGGATCACTCCATGGAGCTAAGATGACACATATCTAAAGGCATGTGCAGCACCCACCCTAGCTTCCAGAGCACTACAGCATGCAGGAGTCTTCAAAGGTCCATACCTCTGGAGTGTTCCCCTTCCTACCTTCTGATATATAATGTCCGTCCAGCTCTCTTTGTCTAAAACTTCTACTTAATAGACATACCCAGTTGAACTTAGATAAATACATATGCCCTTTAAAATAATTATTTGTTCTTTTTTTCCTCACTGACTTTTTCTTTCCAGGAAGCCTTATCTGGATCTATACTTACTATTTTTCAGCTTTCTGAAATTAGTCAGCTATCATTTGGCTAGACCCAGCAAAAGATCTGTAATTCATACAGTAGATTTTTGGCAATTTTGTTACTTTTATAAGAAATAGACTGATTTTCATGAAAGCCAGCACTGTTGAATAGGAGCATTAAAATAGTTGGAGTAGGGCAGGAAAAAATACTCAACAGAAAAAGAAAATGGATGTTGTAATTCACCAGATCAAAACGGCATAGGTGCTCAAATACACAGCATACACTAACTTGCATTTAAAGTGATTTGCCTAAAACAAGGCAACCAAGTCACAACAGTGTGAGTCCTTTTTAAGAACAAGAGGTATATTGAAAGAAAAGCTTTTGCATTTCTGTATAGATAGTAAAAGACGTTCCTCTGATCAGGAAAGTGCTGAATGTATAATACCACCAAAGAGTACTACAGACATTGCTATATTCAGAAGTGTTCTATATAGAAAAAACCTACTCTTCCACATATCTGACAACTATAAACTCAAGTTTTATACAGAAACTCAACATCTACATCAATCAAAAAGATTGACTTGTAAAATGTGCACATTTATCAGCGTAAGTGAAATAGGTTACACTCCAGAGCATTTACTATTGCTTGCCCACCTGATATACCACAATTCTGTCTTTGTAGATAAAGGTAAACATTAAGTGTTAGTATAAAAATCACAACAATACTGAGAAGCCTCTCATCTCCTTCACATGACTATTTTAGTCAAATTAATAAGAATCAAAGCTACTAGAAATGCTTAGGGAGGAAAAATAAAGAAGAAAAAAAATAGCAATCAACATTCTGAAATCTTGTCTTTAAAATCAATAAGCTTTGTTTAAAGAAATTTAAAGCAGCACCATAATTTAAGGCCATGCAAATGATTAAAGGACTGGAACAGGTTCTTATGAGAAGCTGCAATGGCTTAAACTCTTTAGCTTTGAGGAGAGAAGGCTCAGAGGGCAATCTTAACAATGTGTAAAAATACCTAGTGTGAGGTTATAAAGAAATCGGAATCCGACTCTTCTCAGGGGCTCCATCAACAAAGCAAGATGTAAAAATTGAGATGCAAAAAATTCTGTTTAAACTTGCGGAAAACAAACTAACAGAAAAAAAGCCCCAAACCACACACTTTTTTCTTTTTTTCTTTTTTTTTTTTTTTTTTTTTTTTTTTTTAAATCTTTTTCCCCACCAGACTGGTTCTGGAGTCTCCATCTTGGGAGATATTCAAAACCTGACTGGATAGCAACCTGAACAACCTGCTCAAGTTGGCTCTGCTTTGGGAGATGAACAAGATGGTCTTCAGAGGTTCCTTTCCACAACATTGGCTCTGTGAAATCTCTTCCCATAGATTATCAACAGGTTCACATCACTGAAGTGTTGCCGATTGGATACCTTGATCTTAATTAAGAATTAATTCAATATTTTTAAGTTCTTAGAAAAAAAACGAAACACTTTTAACATGAACTAAATTTTAAATATTGTAGAATCAAAATAGTTTGGGTTGGAATGGATCTTAAAGATAATCTAGTTCTAACACCTTTGCCATAGGCAGAGATGCCTTCCATTGCGGCATTACGTATTTAATTGTACATTAATACTTTATATATTAAATACACAACAACATGTTTATGGTTAATAATAGTATACCAAACCCAACACACTCAGGTGCCGAATTTGATTCTTTACTGATGCCAATGTCCCACTTTTCAGGCACAAAAATAACCAAATGCAAATGCTTTATTTTGTTTTTCACTCCACAACCATTTTGTACTATCTACTAAGCACTGAAAGTGAGCATTACCACAATTCTGTAATTCCTGGAAATGTGCAGAACACATTTAGACAGCTCCTGAATGGAAATATTTCTATATTACTAAGCAGTTCACATTCTTATGTATTCCTTAGGGAATTTTCAATATAAGCTTCTGTTGTCAGAGTGGCAACTCCCATCTTTTGTTTTATATCTAACAACCTGCCAGGATAACTAAACCAAGAACTCAGCATGTCACAGTGACTACAGAATCTCCTGGACAGACATCTGAAGAATGGCATGGCAGCAACTCATGTCTCTTTAGAGAAGAGGAGAAAATCTTCAGCACCAGATGTCCAGTTAATCCAGCCTCAAAGGCAAGAGGAAAAAAAAAAAAGGAGAAAAGGAAAAGAAGACTATTGAACATCTATTTAAGACCAAAACCACAACAACATAAATGCAAAAAGTATTTAAACATTGAAGCCTTCTTTTCAGCCCTCATGGTCCTCACAGAAAAGACCTGCAGCTCACTACGAGGGTGGCCACACAGCAACGTGATTCTATTGCAAAACTGCATTGTTATTTCACCATATTTAAAGAGGTCTTCTGTTAAATAAGTTATGTGCAGTCCAAATACAACACCTACATAAATTACAATGTCTAACTTATAGATTAATTTAGGCACTGGAATGTCCCTTTAGAAGTGTCAAGTAAGCATAAATTTATACTGATAGATGCATGCACCTCAAACGTTCTCATCTGGTCAGAGCTGTAGTTTATACTTAAGTGCAAGAAAATTCTTACGTCATTGATTCTGCCATATGAGGAGGTCAAATATTCTAAAATAATAGTATTTGACAAATCTCAGTGAATAAGAATTTGGCTGAACGTTTTTTTTTTTTTTCTAGATAATCAGGACACAGGCAAGAAAACATTTAGAAAGCATCTGCCAGCACAGATCTCTGTCCAATACTCCGGTTTGAAAGTATCAAGAAAAAGGATATCTATTTTCACTTCCTCCAACTCGTCTGAAACACATGTTTTGACTCAGTTCTTTCATGCTTATCATTATCCAAGAACAAGTCAACTGGATTTTCAGGAGTTTTTTGAAAAATCTTGCTGAAACTGTTTTATTGTGCATAATTAACCAGTCAAGAATTTGCTCCACCTGTCTTTTCCCAGACTTCTTGGCACTTCAGAAGGTCTACTGTAGGTACGTTCCACTGAGACTGTTGGCTTCTGCCAATTCTGAATGGGGAACACAATACTCACAAAATATTTTATGACAGTATCATTTTTTGACAGTATACTTTTAGCACTAAGCTAAACTGGAAATCAGAAATATTTGTCAGTTCACTGTATAAAACATATACAAGGCAGCTCACTTTTCCCAGTCAGAAAGTCTGAAAAAATCTGCAGCTGAATTGGTAGGAATACGCCCTTCATGCAATGCAAAAGTGTACTTAACATATGTGATGTTAAGTATGTACATTAAAATATGGACAGATTTTAAAGCCAGAAAATCTCAGGCTCGCTATACAGTCTGAACTTGATACTGTAAGATTGAACAGAATCCCAAGAAATCTTTTTCCGGGTGTTTGGATATTTTCTTTAAAGACACTAAAAGTTTCAGTAGTGGGAGACTGGCCACAGTTCTCATCCATGCTAATAAAAAAAACACAGAAAGTTATCCTATCCCTCTGCATATGACTGCCTGAAATAATCTGAAGAAGACTAAAAGCACATACTGCTTATGCGTCTTCTTAATTCTGGGACCCAAACGTCCCAGTACAGACTACAGGATTTAAATTGTTTATACAGAGCTGCTATGGTTCATAGGCTCTTTCTAAAGATAAACATAGTTTACTGTTCCATTCAAACAAATAACAGCTCCTGGACCAAGACTGCTTGAGAGTCTTTATCTGGCACTCCATATCTAGGCAGCACACAGCACCACAGACTACTCTAGGAATGCTAGTGCTACTTAGAACCAAGGTAGACGATAGATATCTTCTTCTGTAATGCAGATGAGGAATTTCTAGTGCCCTCAGAAATATAATGAATGCTCTCCTCATGAGGGTAAGAAATATTGCAGATTTCATACTCTGAATAGGAAGTAAGGTACAAATTTATTTCTGAACTAGCAAAATGACAGATATTTAGGAAAAAGTTTCAAAAGCAAACGTGCACATTATTTCAATATTTACAGCACAAAATTATTATTTCTAGTTTTCCAGGATAGATATGTAGTTCTGCTCACGTAAGCTTTGTCCATTTAATAGAAGAGTCAGAAGACAGTCAAAAATCAAATAGATTTTCATCTATGTGAATTGCTCAATAGTGTTATAGTAACAGCAAAAATGTTTGAGTGCTCTGATGGCAAGATGCCACCGTCTTGAACCAATGTGTCCTAAAGGCCCCATTAAGTGGTAACTGATTTTTCAGCATTCTGAACTTCTTTAGAAGTCTTTCATCCATTATTTCACAGACACTAAAATCAGAAAAGTATGTTGGAAATAGCTGCAGAGTCAAATCATCATACAATATATTCCCTTGATCTTCTGATCTTCCCAGTGATAACAGGACGGAAAAGAAAATACTGTAATGCAGAGCAAATCCTAGCTCTCATCACAACAAAAATTGAAAACAGTGAAAAAGCAATTCTCATTTTAAGGAGCATCTACTAACTGCATCTAAAATAAGAAAAAAACCAAATTTCCATTATAGCAAGGCATATCCACTAAAGATCTGTAGGTCAGCATCTTATGATGCAAGTACTGTGGCAAGTTTTATGTGCCACAAAAGGCCACAGTCATAACAAAGAAGTGCTACTCTCCTTCCTTCAAGTTTGAAGAGGTCTTTTTAAAGGACAAATGATACGTAGCTAATTTTAATAGTAAACTCTGAATATTTTGTCAATTTAAACACATTTTCCAAAATAAGAAAGAAATTGGAAAATTTTATGTAGAATATTACAATAAAAGTGAGATTAAGGGTTAGGAAAAAAATGAAAGATATTAAAGGGCTTTTTTTTTTTGTTTTGTTATTTTTTGTTCATTTTTAAATGCAGCTTTAATTTGTAGGAGGCTGTTGGACTTGAATGTTTTCCCTCACCTTTTAGCTGCCATGAGAAATTTTTCTGTGCACCCTTTTAAAATACTGCAAGTTTTAACAGCATCCTTACCTATGGATTGTTTTAAAACTAATTAGATTTCATAGAAGGACTTGATTCAGTAAAGTACTTAAGGAATCAAATGATCATACTGTTAGATCTGACTTTTCCCATGAGATACAACTTCCAGCTAAAAGAAAAGGTTTACAATATTTGATAATCATTATTCGAACATAACTTACATTTGTTTAAGTAAGGTTACTTGTATCGAATCAACTACTGTGAAAGTCTTCAATATTATCTCCTTGAGGAGCACAAATCTGTATACTAATGGTAGTGGACTAATGCCATATCACTTGAAGATATGCAATTAAATACATACACTACTTCTGCAAAAAATACTATGAACCACATGAGTAAGACAGTTTGTATTGCACAACTGCTATGTATACAACTTGTATCTTTCAGAGGGAAAAGAAAAAACATTTAAGTAAAACTCTTTACACGAAGTACACACAAAAATATGTATAATACACACATTGCTCCCTTAGGCATGAAATACAGCATCCTACAAATCTATTCAAACATATCCCTTGGAAAACATCTCTGTTTCAAGAGACTGGAATACAAAGCAGCTTCCTTTATTTTACAACAACTGTGCTGTTTAATGCTTTTATAGTCTTATAATTCTGATGATGTCAAACTGATCAGACATAAAACTACTCTGTAGGACATCTACCATAATGATTCTTATCTGAGGTAGGACTTACTTAGTCCAATGATTCAAGAAGAAAGGAAGGTTGGAAGATACCCACCTGTACATGAAAATATTTTTAGTTCTGAAGAAATAACAATTTACAATTTATTTTTATTTTTACCATAATCTAATTGCCAATTACTTTTGTGTTCACATTTGTGGTCTCAGTCAAGAAATCTAGCTGAAAGCCAGTACACCCCAAAATACCTTGTCTCCTACTGCCCAATGGGGTTAGTGCTTTGGAAAGGATGAGAACATTGAGAGAAAGATGCTGCATATCTCCCTTAGCTTTACTAATCATGTAATGACTCCACAAACAGCAGGTATGAAAATTCATACTATAGTACAAAAAAGCCCTGCAAATCTGAAAGTGACTTTCATCTCCCTGCTAAGGTCAGACATTTAACAATCAAGGTAGGATGTGTTAATCAGTATGTTTTCAAAATATTAGTAAATACTATTCAATCATTCTCCAAAGAGATAAAAAAAGTCATGCACTTTTGCCAACATGTAAAAATAAGCACATAAAGGTATGGGGTGGGGAGTCCAGCAGTAACTATAAGAATATTCTTATTCTGACAATTTTATAACTCAGAAAGGATGTTTTTAATTTGATTTTTTTTTTTTTTTTATAGCACAAGAAGAACCATACAAGAACATACAGAGACCAAAAACCCTTTTAAAAACATTTATTAGTACCTGGCATGTACCCATAAATAAGTAATAAGTAAACATTACTGGATACATATTTTTATACTAGCTTTGTGTGTTCAAAGATAAAAAAAAAAGCTAAGTAGAATTTCATTTCCTATAAAAAAGAAAAAAATCCGTATCTATGAACGTGAAAGGAGACAAAATAATTTCCATAAAATAGTACTACAATCTCAGCCAACATAAACTGATAAGCAGCAGGAGTAATGCCACTGAAGAAATTAAACATTCAATTCAGTATCTTAGAAAAAAATAAATTCACAGTGAGAGAAGCCTTGGAGTACCTGCTCTTAAGCAAGGAATCATGCTTCTTTAGAAACATATTCACATTACAGACTTACATAAACCAGGTCTACTTAATTTATCTCTGTGTTCTCATACTATCACTGACTAGAGTTAAATTTTGGAATATTAGTTATGCTTCCTGAATTCCTTACATAAACCAGGTCTACTTAATTTATCTCTGTGTTCTCATACTATCACTGACTAGAGTTAAATTTTGGAATATTAGTTATGCTTCCTGAATTCAAAGCCTAGGTATTTTGGCAACAGATGTATTTGGCATATTTGCATATGCTGAACACACTTTCAATCACTTCTACCATCAAATACTGTACAGTAACAGAATCCAAAGAGCTATTTTATGATAGAATACACAGGAAGTATGCCAACACTTTTTTCAATGAAGCAAATCTACTGATATTAAATGGACGCTACTAGATTAGACCAAAACTACCACACACATTCTGGGCCAATTTTAATTTGTTCTCTGCTGGAGTCTTCATCGAAAGCTATTTGTTTGATTTAACTGAGTGCCTTTTAAGTTTCTTCGTGCATCTCTTTAAACATGCGATGTTTGCCTGCATACTTGTTTAGTAAGTGTAAATGACCACCATGTAGTAGGCTTTTGTACAGCCTAAAGTCTGATTTTATTTTCCAAAATAATTTGCAACTTTTGTCTTCATTGAAAGTTTTTAAGAAATGAACATTCCACTACATAATTTCAACTACCATTAATTTTGTTCTCTTATGCATGTAATTATTTTAATTTTTATTATCTTCAAAAAACCAGAAGATACAATTTCCTGCATTCCCATTATGAAATGCTCATTTTTTTCCTCTGGAATGCTACTTAACAAGTGTAAATGAGATGAACATACCAACAATTGAGCAAAGTTGGTGCTGTACTCAAAATATTTGAAACTTCATAAAAGGCAAAAAATGTCATACAAAATAGAAAGTATGCAAATCTGATGAATGCTCTTACAGTAAGAAGACTAATATATATATGTATATAAACACAAAAGGATCTTGCCTGTAGCTACTTATTTCCATTGTTAAACCTTAAACTTACTGAAGAAAGCAAGGAGCAGTTTCTCGCTCATAAAGAGGCTCAGCAACTTCCATATTTAGCAATGGACTCAAGTCATTTTAAATGATACATCTTTATAATACTAGTGTATTTTACTGCATTGTATTTACTGTGCAGAATTTTCTCTGCATGGGATCATATTTGGAAACAAAGTGATAACTGGTCGAAATTGCATTATGCAGAAAACATTAGATCCTTTCATTCTCAGGGGAGAATGACAGCAATCAATATATGGAGTGAGAGAAGGGGAAGCGTTGGGAGCGCACAAGAAAACATTTCATGAATACTTAAATTCTACTAGGGAAGACCACACCTACTGAAAGAAAGGAAATTCTAGTAGAAATTCAAATGCAGTTTCAAACCTACTAAGAGATGTTTTACTTTTGCCTTCTATAAACTTATAAATTCAACGCATCTCACAACAAAAATAAAGCCACATTTACTTATTTGTCATATTTGCATTTTTAACTTGGTCACTGATGTCTGGATCAAAGCTCAGTGAAACTTGAGGTTGTTGTAAGTGGACAATATGAACTGGTGTAAGAACAGGATAATTACAAACAGGAAGTTTTAGCTACCTGCTCTTCAGCCACTTCTAAGAACCTATGCTTTTAAGTTGTATTAACAAGTAACCACATTATAAAATTCAATGGACAGCTTGGCATTACCCTTTAGTTCAGTAGAAGAGTAACATTTAGATTCAATTTCTGAAACGATGGTAGATTAGAAAATAGTACAAAGTAAAGGCCACTGATAAAATAATAATTTACCGTGATTCAGGATGTTGACTTACATTTGGAAGTAGATTAATCTAAAATAGTTCAGCATTATTCTTCTCAGCTATCCACACTTTCCCTCTTCAGTGATTAGTGTTACTCCGTAAGGGACAAGTGAGGATCAAGGAAAGTAAACAACTTTGCTGGTAATCTAGCATATAAGTATGAACTGAAATTGGCAGCAGTTTGCACTGACATAGCTACTGGTTATCGTATCATCTACAATTATCTGTTTCTTTTCTCCAGGTTCTGGACTATTTCTTTTTTGTTTATCCAGTAGTTTAATCAAAATGTAAAGCACACATCAGAATTTTGTTCTTTCAGTTTTTTGTCATTATTTTTCTACTGGCTTTATTTTGTCATAAAAGGAATAAGTAAAATATTTTCTGAGATTCAGTACTGCATAAATCGTGCAAGAACATACTATAAGGGAGGACTCAAAATTACTTTCTTATTTGCTAAGGTACAAAGAAGGTAGAAATTTGTGATGTTTTTACAACTATCTTGCAAGTACTGAATACATAGACTTCCTGTGGAAGTCCAGACTAACTAATAAGGTTTTGTTAGGATTAATTTGTAATACAAGAAACAATTTTTTTTTTCCACTTGATGGACAATTCCATCCTCATCTTTACTATCGAGGTCCCTACTCTCTTTATATATTCCCCAACAAAGGAACTTGTGGGACAGTGATTAGACTTGAAAATCTTTTTTTTAAAGAATGAATGCCTATTACTACTTACAGGGCCTGCAGTTTCAACTAATTTAAACTCAACATCTTGAAACTTTTGTTTGTTTTGCATTGGAATTAAACTGGCAGCAAAGACAACTCATGCAAGTCAGTCATTGGACTTTGAATGAATCTTCATAATCAGTTTGATAATTTTTAGTCATTCTCTTTATTCCACTGCCCTGTGTGGCCACTGCTCACATTCTATTTCTATCCCTGAAAAAAAACAACCTCTTGTTTAGCATTTTCATGAAAGTATTAGTATCTATAACAGACACTCTCCTACTTCTGCATTACTATTTTATATTCTGCAATTATATTCTGGATTTTAACAAGTACCCCCTTACACGGGTGTAAGAAGCAAGAAAATACAGGTCAGTTAGCATGCGACCAAATCCATTTATTTTCAAAACAGTTCTTTAGAGACATTTCAAATGAGAAAATCTTCATAGCTTGCCTCAAACGTCAGAAGAGGGTCCAAAGAACAGAACAAAATGCAGAACCAGATATCTCAAAAAAAACATAAGCCTATTAGGTAATAGCACTAAAAATGTAAACACATACATATTCCAGTTAATCTTAATGCTCAAAAGCCAACAGGGCCAAAGCTCACAATTTAACTAAGGGGTGCAATAACACAGCTGGCAGGTGCTGACCACGGACCAATCATGCAGTACCTGCACAGAGCAGAGTAGGTTTATCCAAGAACACTGATCTTCTGGGCACATTCACAATGATGAAGCAAGGCAATGGTAAAGTCAGGAAGTGAGCCTATGAGTCGTGGCTTCATCACTGAGGGTGCGCTCAGCTGGGCAGAAGCATGGGGACACCCCTGGTGAAGTAGATCACTGCAGTCGAAGCTTATTAGTGTACCCTACAGCCCTAACAAGAGCTCTATTATTTCTTAAAGATATATGCACAGGAACACCTCACGAATCAAAACCCAAGCGTAATTTTAATGTGAACTGTCAATTAATACATAATCTACATGAAGACTCAAAATACTATCACGTAACTGACAGTCTGCTCCAGCTGTGATTATTCAGTTGTTCCCATCTGCGAAGGACAAGATTACAAAACAACATACAAAATTTTTCCAAAGCAGATAAAAGCAAAATAAATATTTCATATCTGTGTCACAGCATTGAAAGCCAGGTGAACATAAACACTACTAAGAAATTACAAAATTAGTCAGAAAACAGAAGACGGAAAACCCCAGTATTAAAATAATTGGCTCTCTCCCAGTCCACAAATAGTAACCAGCTTGAACAGAACCAATTCGCTTTTCCATAAAAAACAATCTCAGCTGAATTTCTTCATAGAAAGATAAGGAAGAAGGAGAGGAAAATAAAAAAAACTATAACGAGCATACTTAATAAATATATTTTTCTTTGAATATTTCAAAGTTGGACATTCCTGTCCTGAAACATAAGTGAATCCCAAAAATAAGAAAGGCTCAAAAATTAATTAGATATTGGAAATAATGAGACCATCTCCACAATTTAAAAATGTTTTTCCTCTCTCTTAAAAAGGAGTGAAATTGTATTACAAGGTATAGGTCAACAACTAACAAAGATGAAGGATAAATATTTTTAGAGAGACTCAGGCAGCCATTGGCAAGGGGCAAAAAGGAAATGGCAAGCCTCTTAACCTTTGCTGTTTTAGCTCACGATTAATCTGGTAGGAGATAAGAGGCCTATAATCCTTTTATGGGTTTTATCAGAAATAATAAGCTAACACAAAATGCATACGCAAACCACTGTATACTAAGCTTATTAAAGATGAAACAATGAAGTGAAAGATCACAACTGAAGTATCCCATAGCTGATGCCTAGAGAGAGAACACAAGAAACAGGGCAGGTAAAGAACAAACTTTCGCTGTGATTCCCTCCAAGGTATAATCGCTAACATCAGAGCTCCTACATTGGCTATTGCATTGGGAGAATTATTTTCAGGTGCTACCTGTGTATCTATCTTCCATAAGAATCTGTATAATCCTTTTTTGAATATATTTGTAACTTGATTTCTGCAACAACCAATGCAAAGGCTTCCACAATTTATTCATACATGACATGAAGATTTGTTTTTCCTTAAACCTTTGCATGACAAATATATTGAGCTTGAGATTAGCACTTAAACAGAACAGAGTTTAAATTGCATAAGTGCTAGGGACAAAAGTACTTAAGAATAATCAATAGTACCTATACCAAAAGAATAATTGAATTGCAGTAATTTGCCTAAAGACAAGAGACAAAAAGATGCGACAATATTGTAACAGTCATCAGGAAAATAGAAGGCTGTTGAAGAGAGGAATTGAACGATCTGTTCCAGACTGAATAAGCAACAGGTTTAAACTGTAGTAAGGAAGCTTAGACCTGGATATTGGGGGGAGGGCGGGAACACCATCCTAATAGTTAATGAAAAGAATCGTTGGGATAGTTGCTTTGTCCCTCTAATAGAAAGCCGGATGAGAATCTCTCCAAAATGACATGGATCTATTCATCCAGTCTTAGTAAAGAGAACTGCATTAAATGATCTATGATGTCCCTTCCAGTCAAATACCATAGAATTAGAAAGAAAAGTAGTAAAAAGCCAGCCAGTGCAGTGGTTTATTTCACCTTCTCACTTGCTCTTGCATTCAGTTTCTGACTTTATATTGCTGGATTCAATTTTTCAATTTTATTCAACTTTCTCTCCCACTCAGAAAAAAATACACAGTATTGTGATTACCTGAAATATAACACAGTAAGTAGATAGTGGAGGTGTACAGAATTTATGATGGTGTTTACACTCAGCCATATGACCACACTGAATTTGCTTTTGTGTTGGATGGTTGGATGGTTTCCAGACACTGCAATAGCATCTGATGGAGAACAGCTTTCTATACTCTCTAAATTCAAAATACAAATTAGAGAACAATTATCTAGCTTTTTAAGAAAAAAGCTTTTGACTTTTGGACAACATAATACTGATTGTGATAGAAACTACAGTTCTCCATGGGAAAAAATTCTTTAAAACTAAAAACCCAGTTCCATATAAATCTAAATTCCTTGCTGTCTTAGATTAAGTTCAAGGAATAGAAACAAATGAAACTGCATATTTTCAGCCTAGTATATAATAAAGTATTTTTTGGCTTTTTTTGCCTTTATACCACATATTGAAGAGAATAAGACAATTCTTTATAAAATGGAATTCAATTTAAATTAATTTTCGATTTAGAAAATGAAAATAATGAATTTAACCCAGATAAGTTGGTTTGGTTTTCATTTCTGCCTATAAGATAACCATGATTCCAAAATTGTTTAGGGAGCATGTTAACTGTAAATATGTCTTATACCATTGGTATGAATTACAGACTTAACAAAACAGCTAACATGTAAATATGAAATGAAATCTCCTGCCAATTCTTTTTCCATGTGAGCATCATCTTTGCTGGTGCTGATAAATAGTAACACAAACAAGTCTATTGACTTCATCACCGTAAAACTACAGATACAAGTACACAGCAAATCTCATAATTCTCATAATAAATGTTTTATATATTTTCCAAAACGTTATAGTTTCCCAAATCTTCCAGGCTTGGAAAATTCATTAAACAATTATGAGAATCTTGAAAGAACTGGAATACAATCCAAAGGACATATAGTCATTTAATTCATAAGATTTCGTACGGGCTACATTCTGAAAAGTTCTTATTCTTCTTCTCTATTCACTGAGGAATAGAGAAGGGGCACCAGTGGAAATGCAGGAAACATTTAGTGTTCTTCAATTTTCAACCTCAGTCTATGAAAATAAATGCATTTTTCTTTTACTGTTTCTAATACAAAGGCACTCGACTTTTTGATGCTGAATTTGTTGTATATCTGGTTATCCATTCTAATACAGGAACAGTTGCCCTCCTCTTTGACACCTCTAAAGATGAGGATACAGAATATCCACGTAGGATTTGGTCTTCAAAAGAAGAAATGAGCACAAACAGAAATAGGAGTTAGTAATCCACGTTTTATTACAACATGAGCTTCAAGAACGTTTTTATAACTGCTTAGAAGAATAACAGATTTGATATTGAACTTCAGTAAAGTCTTTCATGTTAACTACCTCAGTAAAAGGATAATATGTGGTAAAATACACTTCAAGGTAGACCTAAAGGCCCTGAAAGTCACTGGACTTTGGACAAATTATATTAATAGATACACTGAGATAGTAGGGCACAAATCCCATTCTAGTACCAGGGATTATCTGGACAGATGAACCTGGAATGAGAAGCAACTCTGTCATAAAAACTAATCTGTGTTGTCAGTGCACAAAGGCCCAAAGATAACTTCTGTCAATTACTGCATCCAGTTTCGTGTACAGGTAGGTAATGAGATCCACACTGGAGAATACCATAGTTATCAACCACTGATTTACATAACCCAAATTACTCTTGTTTTTTCCTTTAGGATAAAAAGAACTAATTACAGTATTCAGTCATGACCATATTAAGTATCATGAGGCATCAAGCACACGATCACAGCATTTAATTAGTTTCAAATAACTCACCTACCAGCAGTGTAAAGCTCAGGTGGGCAAGCAAGTGGCTGAAGGAATATGAGTCTGTCTGAACTGGCCCCACAACTGGCAGGGTAGGGCTGCCACCTTCAGCAGCTTCCTCCAGCAGCATGGCCATACATGGGACATCACAGTCCTGAGGGCAGGCTTTATAGTGACAAAAGTCTTGTGCCTTTCTCTCCGCTATTAGCAAATATACCTTGCAGAAAAGATGCATTAAATTACATAGAGAAGAAAGCATAATTTCCTACAGCAATAAAGCTAAACAAATGTGCACTTCCGTGTTCAAAAATACCTACTCTGAGGCACTGAATATCCACTTTGTCCAATGGCCTTAGTATCCCCTTGTCTACCAGCTATGTATTTATTTATTGTATGTTACTTCCTTTGTTAATTTCCCCATTAATTGTTCTGTGTTTTTGTTTTCATTTGTAGACTCTTTATCACTACAATTTCCTAATATTTCTGTGGTCCAATTAGCAACTTGCATACCTTAATCACACCGAGACTCCTTATTCAGCCATAAATATAGTTTTATTACTGCTGTTTTAATGACTAACTTATAATAACTATTTTACATAAAATAATTTCTCATAGAACTTTTTCCATTTTGTTCACTTCTCTGTAATTCATGGCATCTCTCATCTTACTCTTTATTTTGTTCAGTATATTTTATGTTCATCCTAAAATGTTTTCTGTTCTAAAAACTAATTACCTGGTGAGGAGGTAAACTTCCACTTTGTTTCACTAGAAACAAAGATCAAGCATTAAAATATTTCCTTTGATTTTATCAGGCTGTCCTCAAATTACTAAATGCAACCCAAAAATCAAAGACAGATACAATCTTCACATTAAAGGGCATAAACTTGTGATAAACAAAAATACAGCTCAGACAGGCATTATAGATACAACATACAGCTTTTTTTTTATTGTGAATATCACCATTAGAAAATGTGTTGTAATACATGAAACCATTACTTCTGAACTTGGTATCCAGCATAACCCTCAACTTTAATTTCTGTAATAGCATATATTGGCAGAACAATAGTTAATGTTTATTTCCAGCTTCTAAAATCTTTGTAATTTCAGACAAATCATTAAATTCCATAAGACCCAAGATGCTAGCCATCAAATAAAATAGGAGGATAGTCATGAAGTCAAAAAGGATGGATCTGATTCTACACAAACTATTAATATTATTTGTGTTCTAATTATCCACATTTTGTGAACTGAAGAAGTATTTATCCACCAAATCCATACCATTACGGAATTCCAACATGCATCCTAACAGTACTCATCAAAAAAGTTACAGATTACTGTTTTTCACACAAGAAGGGTGTGCAGTTACCTTTTGTTTCTATTTCATGATTGTACCTATGCAGTAATTCATATTATTTCACATCATATGAAGTTAGTAAAACTACCATGATTTCAAAGATGGAGTTAAAAGATGCACTTATCCAATGCTTAGAATACCCTTGTCTCTTTGTACAACGTGTTCCTCAGAGCACAATAGCATTTAGGAGTTGAAAGTATGCTTGTACTCATAGGTCAACAGGAGTACAATATAAAATGGAAACAATGGAAACATATTAATATTGATTTAGGAATGAAACACTGACAGTGCTGAGATATTTACTGTGAAAGGCAGTGAGCTTTTAGAAGAAATGAAAATAGATCCAAGTTTGTTTCTAAACATACCTTGTTTCTAGGAGGAATAAACTTTATCCTAAATCTGCACCTCTACCAACCTCAAAGTACTTCACACATTTTGAACATAAACATATAGTAAATATAATTCTAGATGAGAAATAGAACCCATAAAACTAAGGAATATATCTTGTCAATGCACAGAGTCCTTCAAAATACTTTCTAAATTCAACTCTCCTAGTCATACTAGGAATTATTAAATTGTCATGGATCCTCTACGCAATAGCTGCTATTTTAAGGTAACAAACCCTGTAGTATGTATTCTAGGGAACTAAAGCTCCTTATCAGCAGACTCTACTGCTGTGGAGCCTTGAAGGAGCTACCATGAGTTTGGGTGCCAGTCACCAGCTTGTACAAGTGATGCCTATTTGCAGTAAACAGTAATAACAAATGAAGGCAATGGAAAATAATCACAACAAACTGGTTACAGCACTGTCTTATTTCTAACTGCAAGGAGAAAATTCCTCCATAAGACTGCCTTTCAGTGTTTACAAGATAACAAACAGTGCTGGTCGGGTGGAAACAAAAAGGTTATAGAAATTTCTGGACAAAGCCTAGGTAAATATGGCCCTTGTATTTCCACTACAGACAATCTAGACACCTCCAGCTGTTGAAATTATTGCTAAATATATTTACAGTCTTTGTACAATAAAAAGCTTTATTACTTTTACTACAGGCAGAAGAAAAAAGCTTTAAATCTTTAGTTCTGAAGCAATATCTCCTGTCTTAAAAGCAATGAAGCCTTTCAAGGAAAAAAACAGCACACTAAAAAAGGTGGTTTATGGTGTTGTATCTCTGTTGCAATTTGGTTCATATATTTTTATTAAGTGTAACCTTTATATGTAAATGCAATGATTATCTAACACAAAGTACTGTTTTCATAAAGTAAGAATAGGTTTTACGTCCTAAAAG
Organism: Pavo muticus; assembly: GCA_016647715.1. NCBI lineage: Eukaryota > Metazoa > Chordata > Aves > Galliformes > Phasianidae > Pavo > Pavo muticus. Next base: position 476,888 of record JACDJE010000070.1, on the reverse strand, counting down.
ATAAAGCAGCATAAACCAGTCAGGCAGCTCATCATGTATTTGATGGCTGTGAAATGAACTATTTGATTTCCTATTACAGCCTTAACACTCTGCACTGTACCATAGACACCAAACCCATGTGATTGGGCAACTAACCTTTCATCGGGGTGTCAAATAGTATATAGCAAGTTTTGCATTGCTAATGAGTAAGATATCTCATTTAAAAATCTATGCTTGGAAATAACCCTTACACTGTGAAATTTAAAGAGAGAAATGGAGATCACATTCTGAAAACCCAGAGAGATGAACATATTTGGGACAAAGGAAAGGCTTCTAGATCAAATATGCTTGGTTTACATGTAGAAAATATATATTTTATTCTCTTCCTCTGCTTCAAATGCAGAGGCCACATCTAGGACTAGAAAGGAAACTTTACAGCTTCTGCTTCCCACAAGATAGAACACAGAACTTTGCTCTTTGGCTGACAGACAGATGTAAGGATGCATCAAGTTCTTCCATAAATCAAGATGTGAGATTTCTGCTATGGTAATCTGTCTGACGGTGCTAGTGTTGAGTCAGAGGTCTCTACACAGTCAAGGGAATTAAAGGGAATCAAATTTTACTTCTTGATTTTTTTTTCTTATCCTATGAAGAATATAGCTAAAATCATCAGTTCAATAACAGATAACACAAAAGTATTTTGAAGGGAAATAGCTGACTTAAGTATTAGAAAAAAATACATCTTAACATAACAAAACGTAGCATAAGCCTTCCTCACTTAAATCCGAAAGCTGGGTAGAGGCCATCAAATAATGGTATGTGTCCCTCCTCATTTGTGCAAAAAAAAAAAAAAACAAAAACCAAAAAACCAACTGATCAGTACTGGATTTCCCAAGGGACTTATAGAAAATGGGGGAATTAGTCATCAAATCTAAAAAAATATATTGCATATCTTCATTTTTCAGTAAATTTTCCTCGGTTCAACTGCTTACAGAGTGAAGCTTAATTCACTAAGAATCTCCTGGGAGGCCCATGGAGGTCTCTTTTTTAACAGGAGCAGAATTGACTAAGATAATTGAATCTGCTCCAAACCCAGCTGTCAAATTCAAACTGACACTAAACAGCTTCTTGGATAAGTCAATGCCTTAAAAAAATACCAATAAATTGATTAGTAAAATTCTTTTGCTTCTAAGTAAGGTTTTCTACTCCTCAATCAACAACTCTCAAAAAGTTGAGATTTTTTTTTCCACAGAAAATCTAGCTATTTGTTATATAAATCTGTATACTCAATTTGTTATCTCTTTATTGTCTTGTTAAGGAGCTGTACAGTTCTGAGCACAATTACGTCTCATTAGATCCTCTAAAATGCTACAACAATAATAAGGAAAATCCTGATACATTTTTAAAATAATCTACTATTTTTGGTCTTTGTATTTTTTCTTATTTATATTTTGTGATCTCGGGCATTCTTTTAATTTGTCACCATGAGAGAATCTGTCAATAGACAGAGTTATGAAAGGAAGATGGGGTTGGAGAAAAAATATATAGATTTTTACCTTGGGTGATTAAATTCTCACTGACATTAACATATGACAACCTGTTAGAATGATTTGTAAGTCTTTACAGTTTTATAAATAGCTTTATCTCTTCATTCCACACGAGGAAAAAAGCAAAGTATTATTTATTGTACCTTTCTACCACCACAGCATGGAATATTTCAAAGACTTATTTTAAGTTTTGTGGAAGTCTCTTGATATTAAAGGACTGCAGATACAAGATGATGAAACCTTCTTTATATCTTCTGGCCCCCTGCTGTACATGTTGTTACAAACTCTTTTGTAAAAGAACTAGCTTTAATCCACAGAAAGAAAATGCTTTCCTTTTATTGTCATGCAGTTGTAAAGCTAAAGCAAACCATCATAATTTCATTAAATCATGCTGAATTACTTCGAGATGCTGAGAGTAATTTGTAATACATAATGTTTGCTTTACTAATGGTTTGAATATTCGTAATATTTAGTGTATACCATGCTATTTGTCTTTAAAAAAAATGATGTATTTGTTTTTGTTTTCTTAGTAGAGCATAAGGCAAATTATATTAATTAGGCTATTTGTATGATTTCCTAACTTGGAGCAGTGAAACTTGCCTTTAGCTACCAAATAATTGGAATTACAATTGCTGGAAATATCACAAGTTTTTTAATTATATCAAACCCCATCAAGATCTGGTACGACATTAATAGTTACTTCAGTTCGCTGCCAGTGTTTTTTCTCCCCACTAAGGCATTCCAGCATACTCAAAAGCAATAAAACAGAAATATATGACAAGAAACAATAATCTTCCAATTTTATTCCCCAGACTTCAGGCCTACTGGTATATTCCTTTGGGAACATAACAACAGAGCTTGTCTTTCATAAAGACACTGAAAATAGATTGTAGTATAAAGTTACCACATGACTTTGGATAAGAAGGCAGTTTTGTTAGAAATAATAAACTATAAAAANTTTTTGTCTTTTGTAGATCAGAAGAGAGGGGGAAGCTTGTTAATTCAGCATCTCCTTAATTCAACATGGAGAATTCAATTCAACACAATAGTTTCTCTAACAAGTAGAATTGTGACCTTCTCTGATAAGATTTTAATTCAGTCATAACTACTGCATACTTTATAAGGCTGTGAATAAGCTTTCTATTTTCCAGTATGACTCCAAGAACTTTAAATAGAAGCCTTCAGAGACAGAAAATTAACCTGGTTCCAAATGGTCACCATAATGAAAAAAAGGCAATAAAGAGATTATCCCTTCAAGCTCTGCGATCTGGGAAGGTCTTCCTGTGTCTGTCTGCTTCAAACATTTAGTTATTTATACAGCAGGCAGAAAATGCATACAGAACTCAAGTCAAAATAAGTCTTACCCCACTGGACAGAAGACAAAATGGAAGTGGGCACAGCAGGAAGTCAACAGTATCATTAATTCACTTACCAGAAAGTGTCATAGGCTAAACACTTGATGACAAATGAAATAGCCATATGGGTAAATTTTTAGAATTTTGCCTGTTTCTCTTTACTGCATTTTTTTCCTTAGTTAGTCCCAGATTCTGCACTTAGATAAATAAGTAAGCTCCAGATTGCGTGAAAGTGGGTTCTGATGATTTTTTTAAGACTATATTCCTAGCCAACACTAATAGGTGGGAGGAAAACAGAAAAAAAGTATATATCTCTGTAAGAGTTAAACATTAATTATCAAATAATACAAAGTTATTTCTTGTTTTTGAATGTGATAATACTTTATACGATCTGAAGAGAAACCAGAGTATATGGAACAGGCTGCCTAGGGAGGTTGTGGATTCTCCTTCTCTGAAGATATTCATGACCCACCTGGATGCCTACCTGTGCAGCCTGCTGTAGGGAGCATCCTTTACAGGGGGTAGTAACTCAATGATCTCTAGAGGTCCCTTCCAACCCCTACAATTCTGTGATCCTGATTACTTTAAAGAGTTGCAAATCGAAGTGCCTCTTCCTATAGCATCATCTGCTAATTACCTCCCAATACATCTGCATCTTCAAGAAATCCACAATTCACCACCTAGAGTGTTCACAATCTTTGATTTCATATTCCCGTGATCTATATATCCCTTGAGAACCTTATTTTCTCTGTTAAAATATCACACAGATTCCAAAATACCTCTCCCCCCCCCCCCATGATTTTCAACGAGTGTAAGTGAAGAACAAGTATAGAATAAATTGTGGGGTTTTTTTGTTTGTTTGTTTTAAGTAGGAGGGGTTGTGTCATTTTTTGGTCAAAACATTCTGTCTAGCAAAGTAAGGAAACAATAGCCACTGCTGAATCCAATATCTGTGAAGAATATCTTAAAACTATTGGATTATGATGAATAAAGATGAATAAACTTATGCAGTCAGTACTGAATGTTCAAAACTTTCCTGTTTCTCATATCAGGAAACTGTTAAAAGCTTAAAGTTGGGCTGGACTGACTACATCACAAAACACATGGATTATGAGAAAAATTGAGCAAAACTCCAGTGAACATTTTAGACTCCTGTTTGTTGAACCAAAAATTCAGTTAACCTCTCAGGAGAGACTGTGCAAAGTTTGGAGATTAAATTCAATTATAGGCTGAAATGGGCATTTATATTTCTACTTCAAGTGCAAATTGCAACACATCACTGAAGATAAAACCGTTTCCAAATCCTCCACTACAATTTTTAAGGAGAAAAATAACTGCAGAACTTTTCAGTATTTGTTGAATAATGGAAGTGGCTCAGAAGGAGTTAATGAAACAGGGACCTATCCATGAGGCAAGTCACCCAGTGAAACAAAATAAAACTCAGGCATGTGAGTGCACAGGAGCAAAATTCAGTTTACCCCTCCCAGCCCTTATAAAACCTATACCTGCCCATTTAGATACAGTAAGTTGCTTCTAAAGAGCAGAACTTTATTTTGAACAATATAATACAAAACTCTGCATTCCAAATAAACATCCTTTTGCTGCAACAACATTGATTTTTTTTTTTCCTGTAATCTGCCTTTGATTTGCCTATTCTGTATTGCTATCACTAATGCTGGATTAAAGGAGAAGCTCTGCAAAACAGTACAGAAGCTATAAGGGAGTTGTGGAAGCCAAATGACAAGATAATATTAAACTAGAAAGAAATACTGCTGAGAATAACTGTAAATGGACAGTTTAAGAACTGTACAGTGTGACAGAACTTTGAGATAGGTAGCTTACAGACAGCGGTGTTCAAATGAGATATAGTTAAGCATCTATATATATGTATGCCAGCAGCTGTGGCTCCAGGTAGTGGGATGAAGTGCAGATACATTGCCCTAAACAGACTGCAGCTCAGCCACTGCTACAGATAGAACATCACATCAAAGATTATTTAAGGCACATTGGCAGCATATGTAGAAGAACTTTTCTCTGGCTTACAGATGGGAAAGTTTACATACAAAAGGGCTGCAGCTTAAAATTTTGAAGTGCTCATGAATTGTCAGTACTTGGTCACCAAGTGTTGGACCTAGACATCACACAAGCATTCTCTGATGACCAAGTGCCATGACAGCACTGTGCTGTGCCTCCCCCTTGCAAGCATCAAAAGATCTTTGAGACTAACACACTGCATTTTAATAGTACAGAAATTAGTGCAAAGTAGCTCAATAAAGAAAAGATATACTGACTGAAATAACTGCAAAAGATCCGTGTGGATGCTGACCTGCCCTTCTCTCTGCACCAGGGGTTTCAGTCNAAAAAAAAAAAAAAAAAAAAAAAGGGCAAAGCTGAATAGAATGTCTCTGGATGTTTTTCTTCCTTTCAATTTCTTTCACGTGGTGCACTTGACATATAGAAAACAGTCTAATCTTGTATTACTGCTGCTAAGGTCAGGCATATTCTCCACGCTATTCAACATGGTCCAGAACCAATTAAGAAGAGCGTCTAATATTTTTGTAATCACTAATATAGACTGAAACTTTGTCAGATATGAAAGAGGATAGTAATTTGCAGAGAGAAATATGCACAATGGCTAAGTGGAAGATAATATAGCTGTATAAGAATTGAATTTAATATCTAGAGTTTCTGGAATCACAGGCTTAAAAGCGGATACTACCCACTTGTCCTTTTATCTGCCTCAATTTAATGCTAACTAGCTAAGGTTAGCATTTGTTCTTTAATACAACACAAAATAATACCAAGGAGCTTTAAAAAAAAAGCAAAAGAAATATGTCACATGTATGTCACAAGATCCTTTTTGTCAATTTGGGATCAAAGGTTCTCTGTGAGCATTCTTTCAATCTTCTATTTTAATTAGTGAAAGCATGCTACTGGATCCATTCTTGAAATCTGTCCAAGGATTATCATTATAATTTCTAAAAAAAATTGAGTATTTAGTATAAATGCTTTCTACCTAAAACCTAAGGCATTCACTTTCAAAGTAAAGTCTGTTATGCCATTAGTAGATGGCAGCTACTGGGAAGCTTAGGAATAAATATCATCAAGGTTTCCAAACTCAGGACTTGATTTTTTTGTGACTTAATATTGCTTTAAGAAGAAAAAGTAGTTCTTTTTTTCCTATTAGTAACATCCACAGCTCTGGATATTCTCCTTGACCTGTATGTTACTGCCAGGGTGAATGAGCTGCTTTACATTTAGCTTTTCTTTAGCCTTTTAATATGCTATGTGAAATGGAATTGAAGCCTAATTATTCATTTGGTCCTTTTCGCACACTGGATCATCTTGTCAGCTTTGCTTGCGTGATAGCTGAGCAGTCTTTTGGAATAATGAGAACATCAGAAAAATCTAAATTTTCTTTTGTGTTGTTAATACCTGTATCTAAGCATTTTCATTAAAAATTGAATGACAATAACAAATAGGGAAGAGAACGAATCCTTGTTTGATATGAGCATTTACTCAGTCAAATCTGTATTTAACTTCAACTTTTCCCTCTGTATGTTCAGATAAAGCCTTGAAAAAATGGTGATTTGCATGAGTATTGCACTTCATGGTATTGTAGAGCAGATCACAGCAGAGGATTTCAAATACATTCTTGATAATGTATAAAATATAAAGTGTTTGCTCTACCTGTTNCCAGTCCAGTAATTTGCAAAGCAGCCGCATTGGTCATGAACTGTTTGCATTTTGTTATACCTATGTAGATTTTTAAAAAAGAAAGAATCTGCTCATGGGAATGCTAATCCTTCCATTATAGAAATAATTAAGCTCTTTTATTTGCAAGATGGCAATCTTTTGGGAACATATGAAAACTAGAAAAGATCAATTTTTTCTCAGGAAAAATAAGAGGACAGTGATGTAAACAGATCTGATACTGTCTATAAAACTGTGGCATATGGAAAGGCGAAGACTTAAAGCTTTATCAGGATTTCTTCTATTTCGGCTCAGGTAAAAAGGATTTCTTTACAAAAATGTTGTGGTATGCTCTCACTAGATCTTTTTTAATCTTTTCAGTACTAGTGCTTTTCCTTCCTTTTATGGTAAATGTTAACCTAAATTTCGCTGTTTTAGCCTTAAAAAAAGCTATTCTATAATTAAATATGTACTTCTTTACAAAATACTCTTACCTCCTCCTAAAGTCTTAGTTTTTCCTTGTATTGATGCATTTAGTATGCATCAGCTTCTGTTCCTAATCTTCCTATGTACAGCATTTTGTTTTACATACTGCAGTAATTTTATTTTATTTTTTTAACACGTGGAAATCAGTATTTTTTTTTGAAAACATAATGGCATAAAAGTGCTCTAAAGTCAGCAGGTGTTGGCTTATAACAATGAAAGTAATATGAGACTATTCCTTCACTGGTCATGTCTGGCAACAATGGCACAATGAGGAAGGGAACAGCTGAGGTTATTAATTTGTGAAAGAGGAGTGTTTGGAAGACAAAAAGCAGAAATCCATGTTTTGATTTTTCCTACCGCTCACCAGAAGAGTTTCTTCATATGTGTTTGGCTTGGGGCAGGTGGCTGGAAGGGAGTACTTGAAGGGAGTCTCTTGAAGCAGTATTATCTAAATTGAGAGAAAAAAATGTAGGAAGTCCAAGTAAGAAGAACAGGAAAATGGAGAAGAGTTTGATGTGCAAGCTGAAAATGAAGTTCTTCTGCAGCTGTCTTAGAGACTTAAATCTCCTTGTAGTGCTTCCTCTCACATAAAAGTTTCAGCTGGAAGAGGGAGAAGAAGCAGTGACTGGCACATTAGAAGAGGGATGCCATTCTCCACGCTTCTCTGGCAGACACTACTTTGAACCACCAATGTCTCTGTCATTGCAGCACTTCACAAGTCCTGCTGAAGATGGGGGAAAAAAGAAACAAAGGCAGAATTGTTGCTTTTTGGATCTCATGGAGAAGTTTTCTACATTATAGTGGTACCTTCCCTTCTTCACGTTAATTTTGGAGAGCATTATGAAACAAATATAAGTTTACAAATGTTTCTGGAGTTTACCAGTCCTTTCACTTAAAACAAATATACTATTTTTTTTTNCCCCCCCCCCCCATGATTTTCAACGAGTGTAAGTGAAGAACAAGTATAGAATAAATTGTGGGGTTTTTTTGTTTGTTTGTTTTAAGTAGGAGGGGTTGTGTCATTTTTTGGTCAAAACATTCTGTCTAGCAAAGTAAGGAAACAATAGCCACTGCTGAATCCAATATCTGTGAAGAATATCTTAAAACTATTGGATTATGATGAATAAAGATGAATAAACTTATGCAGTCAGTACTGAATGTTCAAAACTTTCCTGTTTCTCATATCAGGAAACTGTTAAAAGCTTAAAGTTGGGCTGGACTGACTACATCACAAAACACATGGATTATGAGAAAAATTGAGCAAAACTCCAGTGAACATTTTAGACTCCTGTTTGTTGAACCAAAAATTCAGTTAACCTCTCAGGAGAGACTGTGCAAAGTTTGGAGATTAAATTCAATTATAGGCTGAAATGGGCATTTATATTTCTACTTCAAGTGCAAATTGCAACACATCACTGAAGATAAAACCGTTTCCAAATCCTCCACTACAATTTTTAAGGAGAAAAATAACTGCAGAACTTTTCAGTATTTGTTGAATAATGGAAGTGGCTCAGAAGGAGTTAATGAAACAGGGACCTATCCATGAGGCAAGTCACCCAGTGAAACAAAATAAAACTCAGGCATGTGAGTGCACAGGAGCAAAATTCAGTTTACCCCTCCCAGCCCTTATAAAACCTATACCTGCCCATTTAGATACAGTAAGTTGCTTCTAAAGAGCAGAACTTTATTTTGAACAATATAATACAAAACTCTGCATTCCAAATAAACATCCTTTTGCTGCAACAACATTGATTTTTTTTTTTCCTGTAATCTGCCTTTGATTTGCCTATTCTGTATTGCTATCACTAATGCTGGATTAAAGGAGAAGCTCTGCAAAACAGTACAGAAGCTATAAGGGAGTTGTGGAAGCCAAATGACAAGATAATATTAAACTAGAAAGAAATACTGCTGAGAATAACTGTAAATGGACAGTTTAAGAACTGTACAGTGTGACAGAACTTTGAGATAGGTAGCTTACAGACAGCGGTGTTCAAATGAGATATAGTTAAGCATCTATATATATGTATGCCAGCAGCTGTGGCTCCAGGTAGTGGGATGAAGTGCAGATACATTGCCCTAAACAGACTGCAGCTCAGCCACTGCTACAGATAGAACATCACATCAAAGATTATTTAAGGCACATTGGCAGCATATGTAGAAGAACTTTTCTCTGGCTTACAGATGGGAAAGTTTACATACAAAAGGGCTGCAGCTTAAAATTTTGAAGTGCTCATGAATTGTCAGTACTTGGTCACCAAGTGTTGGACCTAGACATCACACAAGCATTCTCTGATGACCAAGTGCCATGACAGCACTGTGCTGTGCCTCCCCCTTGCAAGCATCAAAAGATCTTTGAGACTAACACACTGCATTTTAATAGTACAGAAATTAGTGCAAAGTAGCTCAATAAAGAAAAGATATACTGACTGAAATAACTGCAAAAGATCCGTGTGGATGCTGACCTGCCCTTCTCTCTGCACCAGGGGTTTCAGTCTTCCCCTCACCCAGCAGCCTTCAGACACAGCCATGTCACAAAACCTGTTGGACAGCCTCCCTCAACTGCTCTGGGAATTCTCATCCTCATTTTCTCAAGGCTGGGCAGTGGTTACCAGCAGGCTCCTATTCCTCAGGGCTTTGGCCCACTACCAGCCCCTGCTCACTGGTGTTACCCTCCAGAGGCCTGAACAGAAGCAGGGCTTCTGCCACTCATTACCTCCAGCCTGCCCCAGTCAGGGGAGCCACCAGTACCCAGCAGAGGGAAGCTGGACTTGGTGGTTGCAGCAGATTCTTCATGGAGAGTAGGAGAACTGGCAGCTCTTGGTGTGAGGTTTGGTGTTTAACCACTGAGCAGAAGTCAGGAATATGAGCTGCATGGAAGTGGGGCCGGTGGGGCCTCAATTACCCCCTTTTTGCCCTCAAAGTGATGTGTATCAAAGAGAAGACTTTGCTTTCCTGTGGCAATCTGGAGATCTGTGCCCTTGTTTGAGCTTGAAGGGTAAAAATGGGAATGAACACTTTGATCATCTGACTCCAGAAGGTGAATTAGGAGAAAAGAGACTTAACTCCAGGCAATTTGCTGTAGATACAAGCTGTTTCTTATCATATTGAGTTAATCAGGAATTTTTTTTTGTTTTTAAGGATTACAGACACTGATTAAAGCAAATCTCTACTCTTTCTCTGAGCAATCTTGCTGTTCAGCCATGAAAAAATTACCACAGTAGTGTTCCTATGAAACAGCACCTTCCCACAAGTGCCATCTCATTTCAAAAAAAATCAAGGAAAGAATCCCAAATATGTGCCCACCTTTCCCCAACATGCATGGAAGCATTTAACATAGGATTATTTTTTAAAAGACTGAACAGAGCAAGATGAGGTCTGCTTTTCTTGTTCCCAGCTCACAACAAGATTGTTCAATACTTATGTTTTAATAAGAGTTTTAAAAAGAAATTCAAAATTATGTTATTTGATATGCCTTCCTCCGGGAAATAAAAGCTAGCAATGATACACTTGTTCAAACATCTATGTGTTTCATCCTCATTAAGTGAGCTGTGCTGTATTCTGTGCATGTATCTTGCTGAAGTTAGACTTCTGGTAAGGTATGACCTTTGTTTTTCTTATCATTGGGAAGAAAAAAAAAAAAAAATCAATGAATTTTCTGCTTTCATGTGCGCATGTAAAGAAGTTAAGCATTAGGTATTCTGATGTAATCATTTCACTATGAGCAGAAACAAATTCAAGATACTACTAAATTGATGAATAGAATTTAGTAAATAAAGAGAGAAACTCCAATAAAAATATACCTGTTGTAGCATCTCAGTCCCCCAAACTGTACAAATTATGAAAAAGTCAGCATTTATGTGAATATAATATTTCAGTTTGAAATTTTTATCTTGAACAAGGAGACTGCTAGTATATTTTGAGAAACACAGCAGTAAATTTTTGGACTCATTTCAGTAAAAACATGACAAACTAGAAGAAGAACCAGGCCTCACCTAAGGAGATCACCAGGGACTGTATTTGAATGATACCAGCAAGAACAAGTAAATAAGGGCATCTATCAAGGAACAGTTTTGTATTCAGCATATTGGCTAGGCGTTGTGGATAAAGCCTTCAGTGTACCTGAAACCTTCCCATTTATTCTAAAAAATCCACTTGCAAAATGAAGTAAGTCACCAAGTTTCCCTGTTCCCCACATCACATCTGAAACCCATCCTTTTACTACTACAGCAAGAGGTTGTTAGTGTGGGAATCCAATGTTGTTTCTGAATTAGAATAAGATAAGAATTTATGTCATGGTCTCCACTGCCATAGCTCTTTTGGGAAGTCTTTCTACTTTACCTGCTACTTTACCTGGGGGG